>JADANM010000147.1:1193289-1220007 GCA_026213755.1 Eurema hecabe | reverse complement strand
GCGAGCAAAACCTTAAAGCGTAGCTAGTATCTTTATATACTACTAAAAGATAATTTATAAGTACCTCAAAAATAACAAAGTTAATTACATATTTTTTCGTAAAAAAGAACGAAGTATAAATAAAAATTTCTTTATGAAACGGCTAAAGAAAGATCATCCCACCTACCCAAAGATTACAACACCTTCAAAACGTCTTCGATCGATGCAGCACTTTACGGGTTTCTCAATAGCAAACTAATTAAATCTATCCGTTCCGATCAGCATAGTTTGATGGCTTCCAGGATTAAAAGCACAGTGAACTGAGCTTTGATAGGATTTAAATGTTTGTGTAGAAAGAAATGTTTCACTACATGGTATAAAACAAAGTCGTTTTCTTCTGTGTCTATGTATGTATGCTTAAATCTTTAAAACTATACAACCGATTCTCATGAGATTCTCCGAACCGATTCTCAATTCTGCCTAACTGTATGGCTTAACCATCTTAGAAAATTACTAGCTGTTGCTTGCGACTTCGTCCCCGTTGATTCGTTTTTCCATTATATCTTCGCTCCTATTAGTCACAGCGTGATGTTATGTTAGCCTAAAGCCTTCCTCGATAAATGGTCAATTCAATAAAAAATAATTTTTCAATTCGAACCAGTAGATCCTGAGATTAGCGCGTTCAAACAAACAAACAAACAAACTCTTCAGCTTTATATATTAGTATAGATGTTTTCATTTTCCGTGTTTAAAAGGAAGAAAGCAGTCGTGATGCACTCAGCTCTATATCTCATGGGTGGAGGTGGACATTTACCTTACTTTACTCTTATTTAATTGAACACAAAGTAGCCCACCATAACATAAAACAAAATCGCTACAGATATTCTTAAGTTTCTGGTATAACTAACTCGTTTTCGTTTAATATACTCCTAAGTAATTAAAGCAGTTGGAAAGTTATTTGATTTCAGTGATATTAAAAAAGCATTCGTGCTTAATCAGCCTCACTTAAGATAACACAGAAAGATTGTAGCAACAATACGCTTTGTGCTCTTTACAAAGTTTCTTAGTAAAAGGTACTTGTAACATTGTATCTATTTCACTAGCCGTAGTAATAGTATTTTCAACCGTTGGGGGTGAAATATTTTCTTCAACTTCCCATGAAACCACCCTTTTGATAATACCTATTCAACAAAAAAATAATCGTTCAAATTGGTTTATAATCGGCGGAGATATTGCGTATAAAAAAGTTCATCCCCAATTTTCCACCCTTGGGGGTTGTTTTTTTATTGTTAAATTTAAATGGGACCACCCTTGAGGTATTACCCATACGCCGTAAAAAGATTTGTTCAAATCGGTTCATAATTGGCGGAGTTATCGTGTAACAAACATAGAAAAAAAATATACGGGTCGAATTGAGAACCTCCTCCTTTTTTTGAAGTCGGTTGACAAATAGTGATAAATAATAAATGTTTAGTACCTCTTCGGAAGAGTGTTAGGTGTTAGGCAAGGGAAATCGCAGGGTACAACTAGTTTTAAATATCTTTATTTTTCACTAACGGACCCGTGCCCACTTCGTTGGGCATAATGTTAACAATCCTTTTTTATATAGCTTATGACACTCAGCAATAGTGTGGCTCTCTATTGGTGAAATAATTTTTGAAGTCGGTTCAGTAGATCCCGGGATTACAATTTAACAAACACACAAACTTTACTTCTTTATAATATTAGTATAGATAACGACATATCAGTCACTTTCATGAGTAGGTACAAAGTTAAGATTTAAAATTAAGGTTCGCGAAGGAATCTGCGAAGGTGTACGTACCTATGTTAGGGGTTACTGACAGGTTTAGAGACGTTTAGGAATCTATCCTAGTAGGGAAAACTTCACTACGGGTAGGTTAGGCCCACAACCGTAAACCCCAATGTTATCCTTAAGACCGCATCTCACTTACAAAAAGGCGTGATCGTGGTCAAATGGCTGTTTATTTATAATATAAAAAAGTATAATATATATGATCGAATTGAGAAGTCTACTTTTTTGAAGACGTTCTAAAAATGAGGTTTTCATTTTGTACAATGTAAGTAAATAGTTGACCTCCAAGCATAGAATTAACACAATTCCAAAATGACGTCACCATATTCAATGTTTATTCTCAACTTTATGTAACATAGTGACGTCACACGCTGGGTCAAGGTCCACAAGAATATATAGTTAATTAATTTTATCGCAAATGTGTCGTTTCCTTTTAAGAAAGGATGTATTGTTTTTTAACCGACTAAACAAAGCTATTTTACCACGCTTTATATTAGCTTGGGTTGTATCTATGTAATGGAATCTTTGAGCATAAATTTGACCGATTTCCAGAAGTTCGATTAATTTGAAACTTTGCACACGTATTAAGGGCCGATGACAATGCAATAATTTAATAACAGTTTCCCAATATCAAATTTTCTACTTTTTAGTTCGATTAGCTATAAAAGCGTGGTTTTTTAGTTTTTTTAAACTATAATTAATTATTCCTATAAAGTTCCATTTTGATTTCCAGTCGGATTCAAATGAAAATATTAAAAATAATCAAGAAATTATTTTATTAGTCGATTCTAATAATACGTATATTAAATGAAGCCAATAACCCCATTTTTTAAGTTCCATATTATAACTATTTATACGAATTAAACACTTCATTATTCTCTTTATATGTTATTATGAGTTTACGTATACAAAGATTTTTATAGATAAAGTGGTTGTATCTTTTATTTCAAAATAACAGCGATTATATTATAATATATAGTTTCTTGTCAGTTCTTCTCTGTAGAAACTGCTTTCCAAATTTTGTTATACTATGAAGATTTAAAACTGTTACTATATGTAGCCTAATTGAATAAAGATATATTTGACATAAAACATAATTCACCATGATCTTACGACATTTCCCGATCAATCAATAGCTTCATTGAATTTATACAACAAAGATACATAGCATATATTAACGTCTATTCGTTTCCTTGCCCAGGAAGGCAAGTCCATATTCGATCAGCCAAATATGGCGTCATGCCTAATCCGATCGCGACAAGAATACTTAAATAGACAACGTTCACTTTCTTTTGTCCAACCAGTTGGTAGGCCAAGCTTTTCTATAAGAGACTTTAAATTTTCTATTGGTGGGAAATTTTGGGACTAATTACGTTGTTGTCATTGAAATTATGTATGTGGTTGTCATGTAAAAGCGTCCTCCAAAATCAATTTCTCAACAATTCCCTTTTAAAATTTCAATGGTCCATTAGGTCGTATTAGTATTTCTATCGCATAACGGTGTGCCGGGAACGCGTATCGAATCCAAAATAAGGTGATAATGCAATTGCAGTGCGTGGAAGCAACAGTATTATGGTGAGGCCTGAGAAGGTCTAACAGGAACGAATCGAGAATGTCCATGTACAGGTTTGTCAAAGAGGGCAGCAGTAAGCGCCTCTTCGTTCAAGGCACTCTCGAAGACGATAAGCCTCTGAAATCGAGCATCAAGAAACCTCCCCAGTCGCCCGTCGGATCTCCCATCACGACAAGCTTGAATCTACCTTCCGTGCCAAGAAGTCTGCGCGAAAGCTTGACCAGACACGAAACGGTATATGATGGAAACTATCCAGGAATGGAAAGGAGCTACCGCTCTGGTTACAAAGAGAGTTACAATGGTAGGATCGTGCACGACGGGAACCAAACTCACTTCGAATACGACGGGGAGAGCGCGTTGGCTGTGCCCACATCAGCCGGTGGTAGGGGCATCTCGGAGCTGCAGGCGATTCACACGAACAAACGCATATCGACCGAGGTCCTAGGTTCCTCGCTGGAGTCTACGAAGATCTCGAAGAAGGATGAGATGGGGCAGAGGAGGATTACGACGAGGATTGTGAGGAAAGTGACGACGTTGTCCCGCGGGGAGGAGAGGGGCTCTGTGGAGGATTTGAGGGGGGGCCGTGAAGTGCATAGATCGTCGGAACAGTATAGGCATGTGGAGATGGAGGCGTCGCCTAGACGAAAGGTATTGATGCATTTAAGTATAATTAGATTCTGATTGTAATTGTATGATGTTTAACACAGAGACTACAGCGTTTTAGGATATCAGACAAGTTTTATAATTGTATTGCCATGGAAAATAAAATCTTTTTTATCATATAGTATATAACAAAGTAGTCATAAATTGTCTGTTTGTCCATGTATACTTAGATGCTTAAAACTACGTAACGAACATAGAAAGAGACAATGAATCAAAAAAGAAATTCAAATATTTTAAATAAAATCAATTAGCAAAGGAAATTAAATTCGTATGTTTCAAACATTTCCTGCAACGAATACGTTTTGTGGCTAGGAAGTGGAGGCTTCCTTAGTTTTTTATTAATTTGAAACAGCTATGATTAATGATGATGGCCTTATGTTGTAAAATAGATGAGGTTTTTGCGGCTAATAGCGTCGTTATGCAGAGGTACTATGTAGATTATAACGTGGACACAAATAGAGCTTTAAAATAGTAGTTTAAAGCTTTAAAATAATAGTTCAAGATAGACCTTCTGCTAAGACGAATAACTATTAGGGTTTCTTTCCTTAAAGTATAAAATATAAAAATCGAAATCGAATCCATATAATATAAAAATCGTTCGTGAGTTTGACTGTCAAGATATTTAGAAAGTATCCCTTGAGATTTTGCCCTATTTACTCAAGTCATTGGTTCCTTGAAGACGGGGATAAATCAAAGCTTATTCCGACTGTTTATTCCGACAAAAATGCATTTTTCTATGGTATAATATATGATGGTTACAGTTATGACTAGTGCAATTAACATTTACCTTACCTAAAACTATTTGAAATAAACATTTATAGATGTCTTTCAGCCAATCTCCGGTCAGTAGCATAAGAATTAAATATGATATAAACCAATGTATCCGAGCACACTTACCTCTAATTACCAAATTAATCACAACTTAAAATATCTTCATGCACAATCCTTTGAAATCGCATGTGGTACTCGAAGATATATATCATATGAAAGCGATTAAGAAAGTTGAAGTGGTCAGACATGATGCAGGGTTTAAATGATTCGGATGTAAAGGGAGATTGATCTTTTTTAAAGTCGGTTAAAACTGTTAGTCAATTGATTATTGAGGGTGGTTATTTTAGATTTGTCGATGTTAATTTTTGGTTTAGGCAAGATTTAATTTGATTTTTAAGCTAGATATAGATATAGAGATATAGAGCTTTTTAAAATAAACGCGAAAGTTTGTAAGGTCGTGTGTAAGTATGTCTATTGCTCTTTCAAGCTAAAACTACTGGATAGATTTGGATGGAGTTTGGAATACATAGTAGATTAGACCCAAGATTTCAGTAGGATACTTTTTATCCCGGTATTGTATTGACGGATACGAAAAGTACGCGGGTAAAATTAGATGCTACATACTAAAAGCGTTAGGCGCTGATAATAATAATGAAATTAAGAAAACAATGATTACTCAGCATCAATTTTTATTCCCAAGCAGTAGCATCTTATTGTACAACTCACGTCACAACCATTGAGCTCAAATTGATTAATTCTGCTAACATAGCAATCTATTCCATCTTCAGCAGGTGTGTTGTAAACTGACGTGGTTTCGAGCGGCATGACATCAAATGCATTATAATTATATGTGTACTTAATAAAGTAATTACGTGACTTGCAATTTCCGCGTAAACTAAGTATGTTATTCGTTTAAAAACCTCCTTTTTTTTGGGTTACATTGTAATATTTGTACTTCAATTGTAAAGACCAATACAGAAGTTACTAATCGTAATCTTAATAATAAAAGGGTTGTTGATATTTAAGGCAGCCAGATTTACAGCCAAAAGGAAAGGAGGGTACAATGTTGTCATACTTCTTATTGGATCGCAATTATTTACAAACGTCTTACGTCTGTCTTATTTATTACTAGCTGTTGCACGCGACTTCGTCCCCGTTGATTTCTTCGCTCCTATTAGTCGCAGCGTGATGTTATGTAGCCTAAAGCCTTCCTCGAAAAATTGTCTATTCAATAAAAAAATATTTTTTTTCAATTCGAACCAGTAGTTCCTGAGATTAGCGCGTTCAAACAAACAAACAAACAAACTCTTCAGCTTTATGTATTAGTATAGATGTTTGAAAGAAAACTTAAATTAAGCGTCCTACGAAGACTATCAATATGAATTTCTAGAGTTCATGGACGGCTCGCCTGCTCGTTTGTCCCCAATGTTAATAAAAAAAGGTATTTTCCACCTGGAATTACAAATCTATGCACGATTAATATTACCCATAAAGAAGTCCTAAATCTCTGACTGACTTCAATATAAATGAGCAAATGCAGACGTCAATGTAACAGACGATAATCGCCTGACAACCGACTTTCCTACTTAGAATGTATTGGCTAATAAATTTCACAAACAAAATGGCTAGCCATTACTTTTACTATATCTGTCCTGTAGATTTGCCTGTGAAAAGCTTAGAAAAACTACTACTTCTACGGTTTAACCCTCGTGGAAATCAAGCTTTAAGTCAAATTTTTGGATTTTTTTTCTACCTATTCTAGTCTACATATAATCGGCTTTATGAAAAGTCGATAAATGATATAGCTTGTCTATATGTCGATCTAATGAACCAGAAAACATTCAAATCTACAGCCTTTATCGAATTACAAGTGGTGTAACCAACTCGTCTCTGTTATATCAATATAGGTCTGAACTGCGAATATTTTCTCAAGCGATCACTTCAGCTCTATATAAAGAAATCTCGTTGGAAATAACTGATGTTCAAGTGTTAGCATTGCCCCTTAGTGTTTCAAGTGACTGTTATGATGTGTGCTTCTAAATTTAGTTCTTAATCATTCTTTATTTCAACTTGAACCTGAAGCTACATTTGTAATGCTTTTTGTAAATCGTTAAACTGAGAAAATTAGTTTAAAATGCTTTATTACGTGGTACGGGATATTTGGATCTAGAGCTATTTTTAACAGACTTCAAAAAAGAAAGAAATTTGTCAATTTGACCGTGTGGTACTCGTATGCATAATATTATTAAAAATACACTATTCTATCTATGAACTTTTTTTATTTAAATGAAAGGGATCTAAATCAATCAATCCTAACGTGTGAAGGTTTTGTGTATTATTTTTGTCGATACAGGAACAAGAACTATGTAATATCTATTGTATAAAATAGATAAAAATTACAAACTATAGCATATATATTAGCTTTTATACGAACAGTCTCTTCTTATATTAATATCAATAAAACATTTGCATGTTCTTACGATCTGATACGGCATTATCGAGCAATCGTATCAAACGATTTCAAATTCCAAACACATGGAACACATGTAAGCGCACAATGACAGTAGAACTATTAAATATGCATATTACTGAGATCACAGCGGCATAGCTCAGGGTCAATTGCACTGAGTAAATGTTATAGCGAGAGAAACTGTGATAGACCATGTCATTAGTGATGATAGCGACGTAGATACGAATAGGTCTTAGAAGGAATATCTTAATTTATTTGTAACTAGCTGTGCCAGCGACTTCGCCCGCGTAGAAAAGTAACTTTGGGCAGCATTTTTGAAAATGCCTAACCCGCGCCAACAAACGTTCAGCACGTTCAACGTGGTTCTTTAAATTGCCAAACCTTTTTTATTTATCAACCGATTGAAATGAATCAAACACTAAATGTTAAGTGAAGCTTACCACTATTGTGGTAAGCTTCACTTCACTTGATGTATTCATCAAACCCCATCTAGATAGAATGAGCCGTTTCTGAGATTAGCGTGCACAAACAAACAGACAAAAATTCAAAAAATCATTGTTTTGGGTTCTATTGCGTTAATAAAGGTCTACTATAATATTTTTTCTCATATATCTTCCATGTACGTTTTTATTATATGTATAGATATAGATTAAAATCAGTGGTTTTTATTAAATAATAATATATATGATATACATGACATACTAGCTGACCCGTGCTCACTTCGTTGGTCATAATGTTAATTATCCTTTTAGGTTTTTCATATAGCCTATGACACTTATCAATAATGTGGCTTTCTATTGGTGAAAGAATTTTTATTTTCAGTTCAGTAGATCCCGAGATTACCCCTTACAATTTAACAAAGACACAAACTTTACTTCTTTATAATATTAGTATAGATGATGATATAAATATATAATATCTTTGCAATCTTTGAAAAAATATAGTAGTCATATTCAACATTCCAGCTGCTTCCAGCAAAGCTATTTTCTGAAAACGATAGGCGTGACTTGTAATGAATTATTTGTACAATATTAAACCTTCTATAGATAACATTTACCATTAACCTAAAATAAGAATAATATAGTATCCAAAACACTACCCTGTGGAACTCCTTGCATTTAAAATGTAAATGACATTAGAGTCCAAGGTGCTTACTCAAGTAAAACAACTAAATATCCGTATTTTACAACATCCTTAAAACTCATTTATTTCAAACATTACCTCGTAAATCTACCTACATCCCGTGTAAATATTGTGTTTTGACCAAAAATAATTTAGCGTACTTTTGTGTTTGACTGTCACGTTCAAACAGAGACAATGGGAAATTAATGCCTTTGCAGTCGGCACAGGCCGTTTGTTTGAATGAGTTTTTGAATTCTATAAAGCTTTTGATTTGGTTTTCAATTGTATCTTTGGCTATATATCATTAATGATGTCTTTTGCCTCATCTGTTGAAGGCGATTTTATTAAAAGTTCTCTATTTAAAATTAACCATATGAATAGAAGACATAAGCAGACATAAGAATAAAGTCTAGTACAATAAGAATCTCTATCTTAATTAAAGTAATTTTTGGAACTCCTCCTAATTAGTTTGATTTAGTTAACTATCGAGAATAATAGGAAATATTTCAATGGATAGTTTCTTATAAATCGGTTCATTCATATCGTAAGACTTATCCAAGAATAGAAAAGTCATCTCAGTTCAGCTCGATACAAGTTTTTTCAATGAGTCGTTATTCTAAAGCATTGGAGCGCGAATTATGATTACGGAAAGTGTCGAATTGTTTGCATATCTCCATTGAATGGTTGAAGTGAGTTGTATATCGGTGGAAAATTGAAGCGTGTTATTGGTTTTGAATATACATATCTTATATGGATTGAGTTTTTATCATGAAAGTCAATAGCTGCTCGTAATATCATGCTAAAGATTTTCTTTATTTTAATGTTAGATGATAAGGATTGTCTGATTTTATGTTAACGTGATTTACTTCTTAATACTAAATATTCAATTGAGGTATGTATAAATATTCTTTAAAGGCAACTAAACATCTCGGTCTTATAGTCAGTTGTTATAGGTTATATGGTAGTTCTCACTGACTGTTTTATTTTTTATATTATTAATTTTTTAAGGAAAAACTTCTCTGGGGTTCCATTTGAATTTAGTTTCACATTTTAAGTCAGATTTTTATTAAAAAGTCCCATTAGCTAACTATCAGACAGTGTCATTCAAATTCAAAGTCGAACGTATTTTAATCTAACTAGGCTCCATGTGGTTACAACTTGTTACTACTATGTACCACCGCTTTGGAAAATAGTTTTCAAAGCGTACGAATGTTAAAAGCAAACTATTAGAACAACCCAAAACAACGAAACTGAATTGAATGATGTCATTTGTTTCAATTTTAAGTTCCAGAAAGTTCTAGATTCAAAAGAAACTAAAGCAATTTGAGTGTATAAAGCACGGAACTGCGCACTGCCGCTCATCAATTTGCATCTCCACTTGTGCCATTGTTCAATTTCGGTTTGAATTGCTTTATGGCGTATACACTATACAGTTAAGTTTGCATTGGAGTTTACGTTTGAAAGATTAGATATGTCTGTAATTATATGTAGAGAACTACGGTTCTTCGTAACAGTAGTTGAAGAATTTTGGATGAGTTTGTAAGATCATAGACACATTTATCTATGCAAGCTGTTGTTGTTTATAATAAGAAGACACGTGGTTTTGTTCGCGTTTCTGTTAAAAAGTATTTAAGTGGTATCTTTTAGAGGTTATATCATCTGGAGATAATGTGTGAGCTTCATAATGGTGAAGGAATTATTCACATTAGTCATGTGGGTTCGGAGCCAATTCATTGCCAACAAAGAAATTAAAATACTTCATAGTTTCAACTTCACCTGTGTGCGTCTAAATATATAGTTTATCGTAAAGTTATTGAAGTAACTTCGATCTCCTTTTCCAAACGCTAGATTATTTTACTACTAATTATAGTTTTATAAAAATCTTTTTCGTGGTATCCATGTGAAATCCTAACGAAGAGAGTAACTTTCCCGTATATCAGTATTCATTGAAATAGAGAACCAGTCAGACTAGACTACAGTTGATTAGTCAATCGGAAGTTCGTTCGCAGGTTATGTTGATCTGTCATATGGACAGGAAGCACAGGTGCGCCGGCGCATCCATGTGTGTCGCGTCGAGATGTTCACCGGTTTGAAGCTTATGGGTTATGGGAATCTATCTATATATATATAAAAGGATAAACTGACTGACTGACTGACTGACACATCAACGCACAGCCTAAACGGCAAAACGTAGGCACTTAAAATTTGGAAGGGACGTAGCTTAGGTACTCTAGAGGTGCACTTAGAAAGGAATTCCCGAAACTCTCATGGGTAAGAGAATTAGGGGGAAAACCCTTTGTATGAAAAATCCAAACCGCATAAAAACCAAACCGAGTTAGCGAGGGTCAAAGTTTATATCAAAATCCACGCGGACGGAGTCGCGGGCAACAGCTAGTATAATATAGATATAATTCATGCGTATAGAAAAGATGGACATGGAGAAACAGTAATTACGGTAGTCTCTATCTGTTTGGTTTAGGATAATTTGTTATTTAAAAGAGATTTATATGAGCGGTATCTGAATAAAAGAGTACACTGATACACATGGCTAGGATCCTTGCAACAAGGATTGCTACCCATTTAAAAGGGTAAAGTGAATGAACAAGGCCGGTCTTACGCATTTGTAAGACCTCTTATGAGTAAGTATGGGCGAAAATGATTACTTATAATCTATGTTTCGTTATAATCGTTTGATCGGCTTTTCTAAAATATAAAGCCATTAAGATGTTTGATGATTCGTTTATTATAAAAAGAAGAAAACAGTTATAAAGTTTTGCTTGATAATATATCGTTAGTTTTCAAAGATTCAGTTCAAATTAATCTTTGTATGACGTAAATATCAAAAATGTTTTCAAGTAATTCAAGTGCAAGAATTTATCGTTAAACTATAGCCAGTATTGTAAATATACTATTTGCTTATAGCATCATAGTGGCGTCTAAGTAAAGTGGTAGAAGCTACCTGTGTTCATTTGTTTTGTGGTCATTCTCCTAGCCGCGTCTGTCAATATGTGATCGTGTAATAATATACTCGTAAGTTCTAGTGTTTGGAATTCGTCAGTGATATGGTTGAGGCTTAGATATTTAGAAGTATGAATGGGAATGTTAAACTATTTTTATGATTTTTTTTTTAACTAATTTTAATTTATTTTTTTTGGTTATAGGTATAGGGATCTCTTAGGGAAAAATTACTGAATAGATTAAGATGAAATTTGGTTTGTCGTTAGATTTAAGATTTGATAGATATTCGAGTACTTAGTTACATAGTATAAGACAAGAAGCGTTCTTTTGTCTGTCCCTATATATGCTTAAATTTTTAAAACATTATCATGTGGTTGTTTTATGATATAAGAGCGAGGTGGCTAGTATATCTTATATCTATTTGATTAAAAAAAGCATATGTAGGTACGGCCGATTTGGGAAACCTTCTCCTTTTTTGAAGTCGGTTATAAAGTCGCTAAGTAATAAAGTTACTTTTTATAAGTCGCCAGTTACATACAGCAATGCTAACGACCTTGTTGAACCCGCGCTCCAAAGATGACATAAGATAAGTACAGAGATCGCCTAACAGGTGTTAAGTTTAACTTTCACTGCCCTTTCGAGCCAATCACGCGTGCAGGATCAGAAGTACGGAAGCTGGGTAATCGTCGAAAAATGTGCAATACGAGAAGTATGCGTATACGTTTTAAATACTTTTTTATCAGTATTTTCTTTATTATTGAACTTGGAAATATTGTAATGAGTTAACGCGAAATGATTATACCACTTAATATTTTAAAAGAACTTCGCTTGAGCATAATTTATTTAAATTATCATGTTACTACTGGTTAACAAGCTTATAATTAGATAAAACTAATGAACTTGGATAGAATTAAACAATTTTAATAATAAGTTTTAAATATTGATTTAATTATAATCTTTGTTGTATACTTAAACATCGGAAAAAGAATCATAGGTTATTTCGGATCATGGCCACATCATTTACATACGCCTTTTTTAATTTACATGACTTTTTGAAGTAATTCAAAAAGCCAAATATTTTTACAAACAAAATATTTTTCTTATAACCAGTCTCTTTATATTTATATGATGAGTACCGTTGTGTTAAAAAATAACATAAATGATCGCGCTTCTTAGAACTTCAACATAATTTCGTTTTATATCTTTGTTTATTTCTGGAAAGTTTCTTGCAACTGAATCAGTAGTAACTTAAACATTATGCAAATTTTTACTTCTAAAGGACACGAAGCGCAAGGACGTTCCGTTATCTAGAAACTGATTAACATTCAATTTACGCACTAAAAATATTGGTAGTAAATATTATTGTATAGATCATCGTAGAGTGATATCATTATGAGCTCATCCAGTTTCGACGTTCGGCCAACAATTTGAGGCTTCGTTTATCTAACGGATTCTTAAATTTGAATATTTGTATGTATATTATTAAAAAATATATGCGCAATTTTAAGTAATATGCATAGGAATTGTGTTTTTAAGTAGTCGTAGAAATCCGTTATTTTTTATATAGATAAAGAGGGATTAGGTTTTGTGTTGCAATGGTACGAAATGTGATAAAATATTTGATATATTTAGTATTTCAACTTCTTATAGGTCAAAGTTGTTTACTCCGAATAAAGTTTAGTGCTAAGGATATGCCCTATTAAACTTACAGTCTTACTTGTATAATATGTTTAATGATATAGGCGTATATTGTTATCAAAAAGCAAAGATCAAAATATAATTCTTGTTATTTGTGAAACTGTAGCTTTTGTAGGTTTATTTTTCCCCACAGTTTCTCTTATTTTACAACCAATTAAAAAGCTATTTACCCTTAACTTGTCTTAAGGAAATCCAAGTTATTTTCTTTAGAGAAACTCGGACACAAAGAGAATTTCGTTTATTCACGTTTTAAATATCGATATATACATATAAATTTGATATTTAACTCCAAAGTAAAAGAGTCGTGATGTAAGTGATTCCGTGGACCAGGCGAGAATCGTATTTCCCATCAGAGTGCTTCACGAAACAGAGAAATGGCGGTCGTGAGGGGATGACACGATGCTATGAGAATTTTGATTTAATGCTTTCTGTTGATCGAATTAAGTTAGTAGTTTAGTTAGAGATAGGGATGATTAGTTTTATTTCAATGTAGGAATACAATTATTTAGGATATAGTTAAGCAAGCGGACTAATAGAAGCAAAACGGTTCTAATGAATATTACTTATTACTAAGAATAACTTTAAGTTACGCGGTAAAGTTAGCAATTATACGATTTACATTGAAATAAGCCTGTATTTCATTATAAATCGTAAAATAGTTAGTTTAGTAAGTGTTTATTTGGATATGTTATTTGTATGTTTTTGGAGTATATTACCCTAGGAGTATGGTAAAAGATTGCTTGCCTGTCGGAAAAAGGAATCTGTCATACCAAGTTTGATATAACCTACAGTAATTAAGTGATCTTGTATCATCCTCTGTAGAAACCGAATTCCTAGGTGTCACTGTAGACAAATTAGCTGAAGTAGTACCTAAGATGTGGTAGTTAATTATACGCGATCGTGAGAGTGATGGTAGATAGGTGGTGGGAATGAGCTCAATTGTAGCCTTATCGTTGTAGCTTTGAAAGCTTTATACTGTAATTCTGGGATTGTGGGATCACGTCTGGTATAGAGAAGGCATAGTTGTTTCAAAGTTGCTCCAATTTATAATTTTATTATAACAAAAATGAAAATTAAATATTTTAGGAGCTTGTTTTAACGCAGCAAAAAACAATCCCACGCTAAGCAAACATTGTGTTATGGCAACAAAGGATAAACTACATTTATTTATAACAATCCCTCGCTAACCAGAAATTGTGAGATGGAAAATAAATAGCGGTTGAAAAACATTTAAATATTTTTCTCTTATTAAAACATACTCAGACTACTGAAAGTGACAAATATGAGTTCGTTATAAAATTAAATTAATACGTCGATAAGTTAAGTTTAGATTTTGTTTGACGGTGATAATGTTACAACTTACACCCAATAAGCTAAATATTCGTAGGTGTTTGACTCAGTCGTGATGTCATCGCGGCAAGTTGGCCAACTTAGCGACATAACTTAGTCCTGATGTAAGTTGTGACCCTCGTTTACGAGAACTTGAGGTTGAAATTTATTTAGTAGATGTAGATTGAATATAATCTCATTGGTGGTTTGGTAAATAATTTTATGGCTTAAATGTTTGTTAATGTTGTTGTTGAGTGATGTTGGTTCTTTTAAGTTACTAGCTGACCCGTGCCCATTTCGTTGGGCATAGTGTTAATTATCCTTTTCGGTTTTTTATATAGACTATGACACTCAACAATAATGTGGCTTTCTATTGGTGAAAGAATTTTTAAAATCGGTTCAGATGATTACCCCTTACAATTTAACAGACACACAAACTTTACTTCTTTATAAGATTAGTATAGATAAGCAGGATGTGTTACACATAGTATAAATTAGCAATATTGCCTTTAAAAAGGATTTTTTTATCGTGATGTGTATTGATTGATTGATTGATTGGAAATATTTCAATAAATAACGAAAAACATTTAACGATTACTTAACTTTCCCAATTTTTAGAATTGTTTATTGATTGAATTCTTATTATATAATTTTATAATTACCAAAATTTAGTTTTATACTCCTGTAGTTCAGTGTACAATGACCGTAAACTTTAAATAGAAGAACAAAATATTACTATATATTTTTTTTTATAAATATTCTGAATTTGATATTCGATCTTATCGTTTCAATAAGGCTGGGCTTACACGTATTTACCTTGACAAAAACGTCAGATATAAATCACCTGGGATCACGTACGAGCGCCGGCGCCATTTTGAGAAAACCGTTATTTTCAAATTCACAGTAGCTAAAATAGCCAGACCTGTTTGTTTTCGCATACGTAATATTAAAGAAGGAAGAAGGAGATACTATTATTGCTTTGATAGACAAACGGATAGACACACGACTGTAGATTAGACTTCATATTCTCTGAAGTAAACCGATACATTGGAAGAATCCTACTTATATTAAAAATATGAAAGTCTGTGAGTGTATGTATGGATGTATGTTTGTCATTCTTTCACGACTACTGGACCGATTTAGTTGGAACTTGGTATGTTGATAGGTGATACCCTGGATTAACACATACTTTATATCCCGGTATTGCCCTGGGCCACCATACATTAGTAATACATCTCGAGTGCTTGTTTAAATAAAGATGCTTCAGTAATTAGACATACCTGTTAAAGTATACATACAATACAGTGCTTACATAAATCATTTTCGTGATGATTTTCTGTTTAACGCAAAAACTACTGAATGGATTTTGCTGAAGTTTAGCTGATAGGATAGATCTGTTAATCCCGGTAGAGTCCTAAAATAATTATTTAAAGTAACTGGTCTGGTACTTATCGTGTTGCCTTTACTATAAATAGTTATTCGTTCAGCAAATTCATTTCGAATTTAAACGAAGTCATCCATTGCTAAAAGTATACAATTACACACTTCCGAAAACGAACAAAAAAGTCTTCTCGAAAAGGATTTCTCATGATGTCCGCTCCATATTCCACAAAACGTTCGATTCATTGTCCGCCGGTTTTTTACTCGACCGCAAAACAAATTTATTTTTGCTGTCTCCACGAGCCAAATGGCCACAGTTTCTAAGGAATATTAAGTTCTTCAACTGCAAGTAAAAGTTTGTCGTTCGCCAGCCGTGACCATATCTTTTATCTATGACAAGATGGACGTAATTTCGGTGCAATTGAACTTGCTGTATATATGTGCTATTAAATGATATTAAATACTTTTTAAATGTTTTAAGCGTTGTGTCATGGTATCATTATTAAAAGGAATTTGTGTAACTGTAATCCTACTAATATTATAAACGCAAAAGTTTCTGAAGATGTTTGTAATCTGTGTTGTTTTTTCACGAAAGATGTAGTGATTGAATTTGTCTGAAGTTTGGTATATAGCTAGATTAGACCCAGGAGCTAGGATTAACACATCGGGAACTTTATATCCTGGTATTTCTACAGGTAAAGGAAGTGCCTGTATTAAGAGATGAGGCCGATCAAACTAATAAATTTGATTTATATATCTGGTATCAGATGCGATGAAAATTCGATTGTTCTTAAACAATTTTTCTTATGACTTCGTTTTTGTCGACGTGAGATGTTATGCGCCTATGAATTGGATCCAGGGTTATATAATATCTATTACAGTATTTTGTTTATATGTATTGATAAATACTGCGATTGATTGTATTGAATGAATAAAGATGATGATTATTATTATTATTGATTATTATTACGTAGTGATAGCCGCTTAGTGGAGTTGCTTCTGCATCAATAATAGTATGATATTTATTTGATTAAGTTTGATCCCTACTCTTTAAAAGCACATATAAAATTTTCAAGAGTTTGGTTGCCATCCAGAAATATAGTTTAATATTATTTGTTCAACGCGTTACCTACTCGAGTATGCAAGTCACTACAGCTAAATTGTCATCATACTAAATTGGTATCTGACCATAATTTTAAAATCGATACAATTTTAAAATGCTCGCACTATTTACATAAATGGCTGTTCTAACTGCGAGACAAATTGTTCTCAACCTCTTTAATAGCAAAGCCCGATGAGATTGAGATTGCTTTTATGGTCGAAGCGACATGATTAATGCGTCTGTAATTGCTTAAATTACTATCATTAACTGTTTATTTATTAAATAGTCTTTAAATGTCAGTATTGAATCGGCATTCAAAGTCACTGCATACATTAAACCTTTTATTCTTTCTTCTGTCTTCTGTTTAGATCCTAATCTAGTTGAATTGATTCAATTAAGATATAATAAGATATTTTACATTGACTTGTTTCAATAGGAATTTAAATTTTGCTTTAACCAAACCATTACATATATTTAAAGCTTTTCAAGTATTTATTTGCAGCATTTGTCTTTTACGTCTATCTTATTACTAACCTTTATTTATTAAAATAAGTTTTTAACTGATAGATATGAGTTTAAGACTATAACACTTGAATTACTATTGTTTAAATCTGATAATCAGTTTTACTGTCAAACCAAAAGTACATGTAGTTTCATCGTAATGTCAAAGTGCTCATACATGCTTTAAGGCGCTAAAGAAACTCACTTCCTCATACTTGACGCTATTCTCGCCTTTGGACGGTCGCCAGAACAGGACGAGACAGTTGCCGGCTAATTAATATTTCATAATGTCTAGCTTACAGTCTAGGTTAGACATATGTATAGTGTTTACACCGTTTTCGAACGTTACATACGTAAATCAATGATTAATGATAAAGATTTTGTAGGGAACCATAGATCTTTGTATATGTAGTTTTAGACTAAATCTCAACGAAGTCTAGAAGTAAGTTAATTAATATTTTTACCAAATTATTGATTCGCATATTAATAGTCTTATTCCTTCTCGGAAAATCATAACGACATACATTAATACTGAATAAAAATTATATTTAGGTTATTAAACGTTCTGTTCAACCAGCATTTTCTAAATCATAGTATACCTTTACTTACATAATACAATTCATTCACAGATATCAGACATAGTGGTCGGTCAAGAGCCGAACGTTACAGCCCGCGAAGCACTCCTCAGCTGGGCCAGACGGTCTACTGCGAAGTACCCCGGCGTTAGAGTATCAGACTTCACCTCCTCGTGGAGGGATGGTCTCGCCTTCAACGCGCTGATACACAGAAACCGTCCTGATCTGATTGACTGGCGTAATATCAGGTAAATTTTCAAACTATCGTTCTATAAGAACCCTAGTAGGAACTCTATTATTGCCTAATACTCGAAATCAGATGTAAATGTAATAATATGAATCGTTGGTATCGGATTAATGAACTATAAATATTACAAAACAGTGTTTAAACAAATATAAACTGTAATATACCATTTACAAAAATAAGGAATTATAAAGGGCCCAATATGCTTCCCTGTGGCAGTACCTTTGTTACAAGGTTATATTTACTACATATAATTATAAAGTTTAAAAACAGACGTTAATATCCACGTTCAGTAAAGCTAGAGACATAACAAAGTGTAATTTATATCGTATTGTTTGTTCAAATGAATTATGTGAGTGTAATTGAATCCAATGCTTCATTTAATTCCATTACAGATCACGACAGGTCCGTGAGCGCTTGGAGACCGCTTTCCACGTGGTTGAGAAGGAATACGGAGTCACAAGATTGCTAGACCCCGAAGGTTTGTAGTCGTCAATATTCTAGACCTAAATAAGTCCTGGACTTACCTATAGTTGCATGGTAATGCCAAGATCATACACAAAATAGTCCCTTAGTTTTAATCAAACGTACTCGGCAATCAAGTTGAAAGATTACAAAATTAATTTCAGCGGAGCTAATTTTAGTCTCAAATCTTAAATAAATCTTAAGATTAAATAATGAATTTTTCAGTTATCGAAAGTCTCGTAGGAACCTGATTGTAAAAATGGTTTTGTTCATATTAAGTCTATCATAAAAAGTATTAATTGCAGCTAAGTTTATTGCATCGATTATTTCCAATCGTGCTTTTTCACGCTCGACTGCTGATGGCAAGTTTTAAACCGAATCTATTTATGGTTAAGTCAAAGCCAGACTTTAATTTTTTTTCGTACGTACATAATGATTTATTAAACTCTTATATCAACATGAACTATAAAGAACTTATGGAAAACCAGATTTTATACACCTAGATAATGGCATTATTACAATTATACGTATTATACACAAATATAAATCTTTTGATTATTTGTCAAAAATTGTCTATCTTTATGAGCCTTATAAGTGTTAATTAAGACGGAATTTTGAGACTGACTTTTAGAGTTGGGTACCTAAAGGGTAAAAAACGTACTAAATTCACGTTTACTAATGGTAACAAAAAGGAATAGTATTTAATAGTCGTACCAAATTCACTGACTGCTACGAAAGGTCATCGATTAAGCAAGCCAACAGGTTCAGACAGGTCTTTACGAGGCATTGTTTACGCTCTGGCGACGCTGAATGACGTCACGTGCGCGTACGTACCCCCTATCCAGATAGAGACGTCTTTATTGTCTGGTCTATACTAGTCTATAGTGTAGTGACCTAAACTAGTACTAAGGCGCCGAGATGTGACGACTCTTCGACTGGTTGAGGATCCTCCCTTTGCACATCAATAGTAAGAAAATGAATTCCCAAATATGTTGCTAAATGTTCGAAAACAGCGAAACGTAACGTTTCGGTATTTCGTTCGAATATTCCTCGTAATACAAGATTGTGTTGTATGTTAATGAATTTTCTAAGCAGAGAAAAGTGTAGGGTGTAGGGTATATAAGGTTATAGATAGTGGTTAAATTATATAGAGTATATCACTTACTGGTTAATAATAACCTACCTAAAATATAACTTCACTAACATTCACTGACTGATGTTCCAGAGAGCAGGTGCAGTCAGGTTGCGAAGCATTGTTTACGCTTCGTTGACGCGTTATGACGTCACGTCGTCCCATATATCCCTGACTAAATTGAGACTTCTTTGTTTTGTATTAGTCTATACTATTGATTAATTATTAAGAGGTTAAGTAATAGATAGTATATTATATTCAGGCTACATTCTCTGACTTCTAAGATTAAGCCGAAGCAAGTCTTTAAGAGGCGTGGTAACGCTCTGGCAACCGACAATGACGTCACTGTTTTTTGTTTTATAGAACTATTAGAAGTATATATTGTAACCTGGGCTGTACTTATAAATATACTAAAGCCAGTATTAAACAGACCCTTTGAGTTTTATTTCTATTTATTCTTGTTAAGTTCTTCCAAGGTTCGTATGAATTCCTTACCAATGTGCGGTCCTAGCGTAAATAATAGTCTAGTATTAAATACAGTTGACATTAAACGCCGCGATACCGTATGTACTAAACTCGCTCTACCAAGAATGCTTTGACATTTGAAATATTCTATTGTTAGACCGCGGCGTGACGAATAATAAGGATTGAATTTTGATGAATTATCTTATAATATTGTATTGTTGTTTAGGTGGGAACAATGGTTTCATAAAAACGGTTTTCGTAAGTGCATTGTTTTAAACGAGCTAAACAAGATTTTAGAAATATACATAACGTAAGGACATAAAATGTTCCGTTAGCATATTAGAATACTTTTTAATATATCGATTATATTGGAAGCTTAATAAACTATTATACCAATTAATTATCTTTGAATCCATTTTCTGAATCTCATCTCATAAATATAATACGAGGCACAAAGATAAAATTGTTATACCTGCCCTCCGACTTAGTAAATCAAAAAACTCATTCATGGGGCAAAGTATACTATTCTATAATAAGCTTCCTAACACCGTCAAGGATTTAACTTATTCCAATTTTAGAAGCCTCATTAAAAAATGTCTAATTAAAAAGACGTACATTAAATGAATATGTTGAAGATAAAAACCCTTGGAATGATATTTCTTGACGCTCGTGGGATGGTGACCATGTATAAATATTACAATAGTCGTTGTTTATATTTACAATTGCATGTTCTTGTTTTAAAAAGAGCGACTATCAGAGTTTCTTGTCCGTTCTTATCTGTAGAAACTGCCTTCCGAATAAATGTTTTGTAATACCATGACGATTCAAAAGTACTAGTTACTAAATATAATGTTAATTGAACCTTTGACTTTGACTTTGAATATATTGCTTGATTTTTATTTATATGAAATATATAGAATGTTCTCGAACCGTTCCCAGATGTGGACACACACGAGCCCGACGAGAAGTCGCTCATCACGTACATCTCGTCGCTGTACGAGACGTTCCCGGAGCCGCCGGGCGTGCACCCGCTGTTCGACGCGGAGTCGCAGCGGCGCGCCGCCGCCTACACCGAGAACGCGGCGCTGCACCGCGCCTGGCTGCACGAGAACTGCTCGCTTATGCAGGTGAGACTTGTGGGGAGAGAGAGGGAGATAGAGATTGAGATTGAGTGAGAAATGCCGGAATACTGAAACTCAACTTAAATTTAAGTACAACTTAAACCGGTCCCATTTGACACTTCCTTAAATTCTGTCAAAATTACGAGTCTTAAGGCGTGCTTAAATTTAATTTGCGTATCAATATTTGGCCGAAAGACTGTTAGACATACAGTAAGTGAGATATGATAGTATGCGCGACAGAGAGAGTTGCATATGAAGTGAGTCAGCAATAATGTGAAACACATGGTGTTAAAAAGAGAGTATTATAGCGTTGGAGTTGTGGTGAATAATCACCACAGAAGATCTATTAATTGACGTCTAATCCATGTATAAGAATACTTTATATCCTACCATAATTTTGGAAAAATATTATTGACTTTACAGACATCAATAGTCTTTATTATATAAGTTGTACCTAAGTTTCAATAATGTTTATTTTATGGCATTTTCAGGACCGTGCTTTCCCGTCAACTTTGATCGAAATGAAAAAGCTGCTCAGCGAAAGCACGCGCTTCCGCAACGAGGAGGTGCCGCTCCGCCAGAGGGACAAACAGAAACTCTTCCACCAGTACCGGGAGTTGGAGGTTCATACATACACACATACATGCCCTAGTTCTATACCAGATAGCTGATAGTAGTAATTGATAATGTAATAGCTATAAAAACTAGTCATTCTATGCTCTTTATAACAGTCAGAATTGATTGTAGAATTAATATATAAAGGGTTAACGTATTAGCACTATTGACTATTGAGTACTAAAATTATTTACGTATATAAGGACGTGTACGTTCTCGCCCTTATATACGCACATAAACGTAATATTTTCGGTTTATTGTTCCTAAAACAGTTCAGCAATGAAAAAAATTGCCTGAATTACAAGATGATATATAGTATAGTTCCATAGTGCATCATTCTCGTATTGCTTCCAGAAATACTTCGAAACGGTGGGAGAGATAGAAGTGGAGCCGACCCTCAGGCCAGAAGCGCTGGAGCAGGCGTGGTCGCGGCTGCTGATGGCGCAGCAGGAGCGCGAGCGGGACCTGGCTGACGAGATCCGACGCCTGGAGCGGCTGCAGCGCTTGGCTGAGAAGCTGCACAGGTATTATATATAGGAGAAGATTACTGCGAAGAAGTCTGCTAGAGCACTCCGTCTTAATGCGGGGAAGTGGGGTTTTAGTCGGTTTGAGTCACTCAGCTCTGAGATATTGGAGCAGCTGTGCCAGAACAACGCGCGCCTTGGCTGTAAGGAAGACCTTCTCATGGTCAGAAGATCTTCCCTTCATCTCCGTCCATTATCCGGTATCCATACTTTGGAGTAGGCGTGTGATTGCATATAATTATAAGACTGGAATAAATGTTTCTTTGTTACTTTCAAAACACGCCATAAATTACTTACGACTATAATTTGTTAACAGGGACATTAAACAAACAGAAACAGGCCTAGACAACGTAGAGCGACACATAGAGAGCGAGATCCGCCGCGTCGAGCGCGGAGTGCATCCGGCCGAAGCTAAAATGGCGGCCGAGCAGATAGAACAGGAGCTCAGGACGATGGAGCACACCATACAGGAGATGTTCGGAGACGCGCAGGCTCTGAGGGAGGGACGGTACCCGCAAGCCGGCGACTTGCATAGACGGTACGTTATAATTATAGTAATGATAATGATTAATAGTTGAGGACGTTTATTTTAACACAGCGCCATCTATCGTCCGTAAATCTGGCGTTAAGCGAAGCTTGGGTTATGGCAACTAGATACCGGATAAATGTATATTTTTATACATTTATCCGTTATCTAGTATACATACATAGTACATACATAAATTATAATATAACAACTTACTAAAATATACCTTCTCTAAAATTCACTGGTCTGAGACCAGAAAGATATAAAATTTAAATTATAAATGTGTTTTCCAGAGAGAGTTGATTTTCACTTAACATTTGGGGTAGGTTTTAATTTTCAAATTGTAGTGAAAATTGTATTGGAACTGACATTGACAGACTTAATTTAGTTCCAAAGCTTTTCTTCTATTTTTTAAGGCTCCCAACCTTGAATTTAGGAACAAAATTTTTGGCTAGAAGGTGCTTATTGTTTATATTGAATGTGTTCGGGTCGCAGGGTGCAGCAAGTGCACGAGCGCTGGGTGGGCGCGCGGCAGGCGTTCACGGGGCGGCTGGTGGCGCGGCTGTCGTCGGTGCGGCTGCCCGTGCAGCAGACCACGGTGCGGCGCGAGACGCGCACGGTGCTGGAGACGCGCGTGCTGGACGCCGACCCGCGCTTCCAGCAGCTGCACGACGCCGCGCGCTGGTGCAAGGAGCGTCTGGTGAGCTATGTCTTTTGATGTCTTTCCTGCTGTATTGAAGTTATCCTTTTGTCCTGCTACTAGGTTCTATATGCTCTTTAAGTCTTCTTATCTTGATGCTAAGTGAACTATGCTCTTCCAGGGCTTTTATCCTGGTGCTAAGTGGACTATACCTGTCCAGATCTCATGTTCTGGTGCCAAGTGTCCTTCCAGGTCTTTTGTCCTGGATTGAAATTACTACTATGCCCTTAACTATTCCAGGGCTCTTGTCTTGTTCCTAAGTGAACTTTGCCTTTGGAAACCACTTATCCTGATACTAGTGAAAAGTGAATGGAAGGGCCATTCTCTCATTTACACAAAATACAGTCCTAACTAACCGTTATATTTTCAGAAAAAACTACACGAATCGGAATATGGGTCTGACTTGCCTTCAGTACAGCACGAGTTGGACAAACACCAGCGCGAACACAAACAAATCGATCAGTTCCATTCTAAGGTAAGTTATCAAAGTTCAAATTTTTACGTTATTTTTATTGAAAGGACGGGTTACTAAAGCATAAAGTTCTCTAAATAACCTAAATCATCTAATTATATTGAGGCTGGGGGAACCGAAAATAATAACAAAAGGAATAGTTTTATATTTTTTTTAAGTCTAAATGTATAATAATATTTTTCTCATTAACCAGGTCGAACAATGCGTCCACAACCGATCCAACTTTACCGGCGAAGAGTTGAATCTCTACAACCAGCATTTGAGTCAGCTCCAGAAACTGTACGCGGACTTGCTGTCTACAAGCACTAAGCGGTAAGATACTGTTATAAATCATTTACCACTTGATAAGACACAAATTTACAAATAATATTTCAGAAAATAAGGAGTTCTGTAGTAACTTTTATATATGTATATTTTACAATACTGACACAATAAAACTTATTAAAGTCTATTTTTACTTAAAAGTGTTAACTGTGTAACAGTGCGTTTCTTAATCTTAGAATTGTTTATGATATAAAAACAGTTCTATATAATGCCTTTGATCACCTTTCAGTATATCAGACCTTGACGCACTCCAAGATTTTCTTCAATCCGCTACGGCTGAGCTCAACTGGTTGAACGAGAAGGAACAAGTAGAGCTGTCCCGCGATTGGGCAGACCCGAACATTAACCTACCGGCCGTACAACACTACTACGAGGTAAGGGGTTCCACAGGGATATGTGTTCGGACCGGCGTTGTTCTTTATATACGTTAATGGTGCTTAAGTTTCAAATTAAGATAATTTTGAGGGGTGTCAATAGAGCCAGTTATATTTAAAATTGGAGACCCAATATTGTTCTATAGAAATACACGATTCATTAAACTGTTTCATCACAAATCATCATCATCACACCACATTGTAATATAGAACCACATTGTAATAAATTGTTTCGTTAACGTTTTTATTTTCTTTCCGCGCAAGCATTCATTCGGAGACGATAGAGAGGTTTGTTTTACACTTTTCATTTGTTTTTACTTTGAGTTCTGTTGGAATTTTGTGATTGTCCTGAACTGCTTCCAAATTGTATTTTGTGGTCTTAATTCGTAACGACTGGTGGTATATATTTATATCATGTAAAAGAACCAAAAATTTAAAGAACACCATGTGTTAGTATATGTGTGATTAAAATTTTCATCAAGATAAATTTTTAACTAACATTAATATAGAGGCTTTGCAAGCACAAATACAGTTTGGAATAGATCTAAATGTCCTTCTGTATGATGTGTGTGTATTTATTTAACTAATTTCGACAGCAACTGATGTCTTCGCTGGAGAAGAGAGAGTTGCAGTTCAGTAATGTGATAGACCGGGGCGAGGCGCTCATAGCTCAACACCACCCGGCTATGAAGACTATAGAATCGCACCTACAGGTATGTCTCATTGTAATGTTATTCTTACTAATATTATTGTAGGGTATGTGGATGAAGGTAGATGGGAATTTTCAGTTCAGTTGGTTGTCGATTCCTAAAGCGATACCAATAACCTAGGTGTTTCCATATAATAATAAACCCCAGTCAGTAATAATTATAAACGAGAAAGTTTGTGAGGATCTTTGTTGCTCTTTAACCCTACGAAATTTGGTATATTAGATCTAAATTGACATATATAATTGTTTTTATTGCGATGTTGACAAAGGAATGAAAATTTTAATCGAAGGGAACTGCTACTAATTAAATTTAACCTCGCTAATGATCATCATGGTGGGCAAAATTCAATGATCAAACCAAGTCACAAATATCAATATATTGATTGGTTATTAAATGGTAATGTTATTTTCAGGTGATGCAATCGCAATGGGCGTGGGTGTTGCAGCTGACGTTGTGTCTCGAAACACATCTGAAGCACACAACGCAGTACCACACGTTCTTCGAGGAAATTAAGGAGACCGAGAAATGGATACAGAAGTAAGTCTGGTTAATTTTCTAACTAGAAAATGTCATATTAAAATTTTTTGAATAGTCTTTTAATAGATTTTTCAGTTTATTTGTTGTTATATTATAAATTAGAATTGTAGTGTTCTGTTTTAATCATAACATCTCTTGATCTTGAATTTGATAGTATTAGCTGAGATGTCGCCCTTCGCTACATTTCTCTTTGTTTTTTATGGATTTTTATAATGCTTGTAATTGGCATATTAGACTTTTCTTATTAGCTCAATTAATAACACACTTTTCTTATTAGCTCAATTTCGGACGCGAAGAGATTTAAAATACTTATTTCTTTGATTTAAAATAATTGACTTGTTAGACTAGGAATTATCTATTTATTTAATTTTTTTGGTAATGTCGACTACAACTTAAGGCTATACTTGCTCAATTCCAGACGCGAAGAGCTCCTAAACAGCACGTTCTCGCAATCGGAGTTCTCGCTGGACGCTGGTGAGCGGCTCCTGCGCGGCATGCAGGAGCTGCGCGAGGAGCTGAACGCGCGCGGCGCCGCCGTGGCGCGCCTGGCGGAGCGCGCGCCCGCCGTGCGCCCG
>JADANM010000147.1:1175901-1188039 GCA_026213755.1 Eurema hecabe | reverse complement strand
ATTTTAATCTTTTTCTGGGTTATAAAGGTGATACAGTTATGGCAGAGAAAGCAGCTGAGGATGAGACAGAATATGATCTTCGCTACCATCAAGGTGGTCAAGGGGTGGGACTTCCCGCAGGTGAGTGTTTTTCTGAGATATATTTGTTCAAAGTCAAAAGTATCTTCATTTAATTAGGCTATATGTAGTAACAATTTTGAATCGTCATGGTAATACAAAAAATATTTACCACCGGTTCGGAAGGCAGTTTCTACAGAGAAGAACCGGCAAGAAACTCTGATAGTTGCTCTTATTAAAATAAGAACATACAATTGTAAATATAAACATATGAACTCGATTTCTTAGTAATTATAAAAAAAATCGGCTCATTTTACTCGTATTAGTTTTTCCTGGGTCTAAATGAGTCTGGGTTAAAGACTATACAATCCGTATTGAAAGAATTAAAGAAAATATAAATAAACTATTTTTTAAAAGTTGCACTACACCTGGAAGAGATCGATTTTGTCTAATAAGATGGCCAGTAATCATTATTGTTTTTTTTTTCGAAAATGTTATAAAATAATTAAATAGCTTTGTTTTATACTATGTTATGTACGTGACTATTTACATAGAAAAAAACCGATTTTTTTTGTAGATTTACGTCTATGCTATAAAATGATTTCGTTATAGACAAGTCAGTATTAGCAATACTTAATAAGCCCCTGACAAAACGAATTTCCACCAAACATAGATAAGAAAACTTTCGTCGGATACACCTTTCAAACAAAAAAAAAACCGCATTTAAATCAGATCATCCGTTTGGGAGCTGCGTTGCTTCAGACACACACTGACACGCACACAGACACGTCAAACCGTTATAACACTCGGTCGTTTTCGCGTCGAGGGTTAAAACCTAAACGTGTTACAGTTCGTAGCGATGGGCGCGGAACAGCGCCAAGCCATACGCCGAGCGCTCAACGAAGACGCGGAGAAGTTGCTCGGCGAGGGCGACGCGGCCGACCCGCAGCTGCGGCGGCTCCGGCGCGAGATCGACGACGTCAACCGGCTGTTCGACGAGTTCGAGAGGCGGGCGCGCGCTGAGGGTGAGTTCGAATTTGGAATTTTGGAATCTAGAATATGTATCTTTTTTGGATTTAGAATGGATTTGTAGCTGGTGAGTTAGGTTATGGCGTTTTGGAATCGACGAGTTTATACAGCGTTTTTTGTATTTAGAATGAATGGATGAATGCTGGTGAGTTGGGATGGCGTAGGATGTTGAAAATTTGAATTTAGAATCTAGAATATGTAACTTTTTTTTAATTTAGAATGAATGAATAGATGCTTTGTTGGCGCAAGATATTGTTATTTTGAATTTGGAATATTGAATATATTGTGTTTTTTATTACAATGAATACTAGCTCATAGTTGGCTGGTAAGCTCAGTAAGGAGGACAAGGTATTGCAATTTTGAATTTGGAATTATATAATAACTTGGTAGGATAATAATAATATTATATAGAAGTAGGTTTGAATGAGCTGAAATTAATATTTCGAAATTTGAATTCAGAATAAATTGCTTATTAATGTTATGTTTAAGGACGCGATAAAGATAATCGTATTTTAAATGTATTTTCAGAATATCTGGGCCTTCTATAGATGCGCGAATATGTCTATAAGAATGGGTGTTTCTGTATAGGAATATACGTTTAGGAATCTTAATAGAACAAATTGCTTCTAATTTTTAAATTAGGAATAAATCTTTCATTTCATCCTAATAAGCATAATTAATCGTTTCTGAATTAAGGCTTAATTAATAACCAGAAATATAAAAATAATGCATACATAATTATTTCACGAGGCGTCAATTAAACTCGGTACTCAAGCAATCATATTTATTAACATTGAACTTTACATCACTACTAGCTGTGTCCCGCGGTTTTACGCGCGTCCCGTTCCCGGGGCAATACCGGGATGTAAGCTGTCCTATCTTTTAAGTTGGATCAAACTGCACATGGTGTGCTAACTTTATCATAATCGGTTAATTGGTTTAGTAGTCCATTGAGGACAAACATTGTGACACGAGATTTATATATATTAAGATATAAATGATCTTACGTTTCCAAGAAATTCGTTTCCTAACTTACAGATAGTTGAAAATAATTGCTCTCAATTATAGACAATTGAATGATTGCTTTTTTTGGGTATTTGGGTTAGGAGAATTTTCATGGTCTACAATTATATCATTACTTTACTAAAGGAATCTTTAAGTTCAACGTATAAGCCAGATGGTTATAAATTTATTTAATCTATCGTAATATATAGATATTACAGCTAGTTATAGAACTAGCTGTTTGCTCGCGACTTCGTCCCCGTTGATTTTTTTTCATTATTTCTTCGCTCCTATAGGCGCAGCGTGATGCTATGTAGCCTAAAGCCTTCCCCGATAAATTGTCTATTCAGTAAAAAAAGAAATGCAATTCGAACCAGTAGTTCCTGAGATTAGCGCGTTCAAACAAACAAACAAACTCTTCAGCTTTATATATTAATATAGATATAGATATAAAAACCGATAACAACTGAACCAATTATTCGCACATGGAAACACGACAAGTGACTATTATTATAATTTGTAAACAAGATAATTTATTGCTCAGTGTATAAATGGTAATTGTTGATAGCTCAGTCGCCACTCGACCAATTATAAATGACTAGCTGTTGCCCGCGACTCCGCCCGCGTGGATCTTCTTACAAACTTTCATCCCCTATTTTATCCCCTTGAGGGTAGAATAGATCAAAATCCTTTCTTAGCGGATGCCTACGTCACAACATCTACCTGCATGGCAAATTTCAGCCCGATCCGTCCAGTGGTTTGGGATGTGCGTTGATAGATATATACTATGTCTATGTCAGTCTGTCACCTTTGAATTATATATATTTAGATATGGACTTATAAGTTGTCTTGTATCTTAATTATATAGTTCTACATATAATAGGGGATTGTATTATTTGCAAATTAGATGTTTTGTTGGTAGAGCTATGGTGTAGGTTTCCATATTTCTCTTTCTCTCTCACTCTAACTCACTCAGAATCTCGGCGTAAAATTATCGCTACACATTCATTCAGAGTGTATAACTTTTTGAACGTCAACGTCAAAAGATAATTTTTAAAGAAACTATTTTCCGTACTTGAGGAAGGATATTGTGCAAAGAAAATTTTTTTTTTTTTTTGAAAGAAAGTAACAAAAAAATTTTCGGTAGCTCATAATTTTTACAAAAAACATTTCGCTTTAGTAATCTATCTATATTTAGAGACTATCTCCGTTAAGGACAGCAATTTCCGAACAATATTAATACACTTCCCGTGCACGTGAAGTCGAATTAAAAATAAACCCATTATGGTGCGCGCGCGCATGTCACTCGCAACTACGGATCTGTAGTACGCGCCGGTGTTTACGAGTTTCACTTGTGTACGATTAGAAAAAAAACCTATATAGGTCGAAAGGTTTTTTGGTCTATCGTTATATGTTAAAACGATATTTTAATAATAATAATACGTTAAATAATTTAATATAAATAATTAATAGGTGAAAATCGACTGAAATGTTAATAGAGTATTTTTTTTAAATCGAAGCGATATTATTGTTTAAATAAATAATAACAGTGGGTAGTGTTGTTAAAACATTGTCTTGCTTAAACTTAAGTTGATAACATTATTTTGTTAGTGATGGAAATGTGAATAAAAAGTTATTTGACTTTAAAGTAATTAAGTTAAAATGAAGAAACTGAAACGAATATTTTCCCTCGGTAAAGGCGGTGAGTTTTTTAAGTTGTATGCTTTTTTTTCAATCCAGTAATCCATACTTCCATACTTAATATTATAAATACGAAAGTCTGACTGTCTCTCTGTCTGTCTGCTGAACCTATTAGAACCAAATTTGAAGACTTGCGCGAGGGATTGAAACTTTTTATAATTTTACGCTTTCACGGCCAAACCGCTGAACCGATTGTTATGAAATTTGGTACACTGATAGAGCCTGAGATAAAACGTATGCTGCTAACATTCTTTTTAACTGGAAAAAAGGGTTATAATGGGGGAAGGGGTGGTCAAAGTTTATTAGAAAGTCCACGTGGACGGAGTCGCGGGCAACAGCTAGCATATTAATAAATATATTAGGCATATCTCATCATATTACAAATTAGGTTTGTTGTTTTATATTTTCAAAGACAAAGACTTACTTTCTCGTACTATGTAACTTATTGTTACATAAAAAGCCGGGTGCCTATCATATGGAAGAATAAAACGTTCGAATTAAACAAATTTCATTGTTATATAACTAGTTGTGTCTTTCCACTTCTCTTGTAAAATCCAGAACGTTTATTAGTAGCTTAGACATTTAATTAGATACAAATCGAACATAGACAAAATGTTTGAAATCGTAAATAAGTAATAACATAACCTTTTTCATATGATAAATAAGTTTAAGAAAGGTTATTCTTCGGGACAATAACTTTTTAAAGTACAAATTAATGAATAATATCTATATTTATTTCTATATTTAACCAAAAACCTATATACAAATAAAAATGTTGTTTTATTGAAAAACCCAAATAGTATTCGTATAATAGAGCTTATGTCATAGTACAGAGGTCTATTAAGATAGTAATCTCTTGATTGACCTGATGAATGCGTCTATAGAGTATGTATGTATGTGTCGTTCATACGACTGTTTAAAGTGTCATTGTCAAGGCATGCTAATAATTTTACAAGCTATGTACGGATGTAATTTAAGGCGACTGCAAAAAGAGTCCCCAATGCGAGTTTAATTATTAGTTTTAACGTGAAAAAAAAACATTAAAAATCGGCTAAGTGCGAGTCGGATTCATGCAAGGAATTTTATGCGATGTTACGTCTAATGTTCACTCTGAAATTATGTGAACATTTAAAGGTAGGGGAGTAGGGTCACTCGTGTCAAAAGTGACCCTAAAAAATGGGTAAAGTTACAAAAAACATACTCTATTACTTATAGTATAGTTAACCCGCAAGTTTAAAAGGTAAAATAAATTTTATTATATTATATCTTTTAGTGAAATGTAGACTATGCGTTAAACCAGAATGTTAGCTAACTCCGTACCAAAACTTATTTAAATCGCTCCAGCCATTTAGAGAAATAATAACAGACATACACACACACTCACAAAACTTTCATCGTTTTATTTTATAATATTAGTGTAGATTATCTAAATCGAAAAATAATAAAAAAATTTAAAACTTAAGAAAAGCGCTTTGTAATTTAACGAAACGGATCTAAAACGAATCTTGCTATTTCTATCCTTATAACAATAAACATTAGGTTGTTTATCCGGGCAATTTTTTTGCTAATTGGCAATGATTTTTGCGGATGAATATTTAATTTCTATGAATCAGAAATTAAATTCGTCTCCAGATGAAAGGTTTATTTAAACGGTCTGATCTCGAGAATTATGTTTGATTAATTTATTCTTTATTGCATAACAAACAATAGTATAACTATCTTTATCGATAGAATAGCTTTAGTGACGGTCTTATTACCACAAAAGTACTGCTCTACAAATTTATTCCAGACAACATAACACAAAAACAAAACACGTACTCATTTTCATCGCGTACCAAATGTCGCTTACCAATTTTTCTAGTCTATTTGACAAAAAAATCGTTAATATTTGCACTTTGATGAGTTAAACTTTCAAAAAATATATATTTATACGGGTAAAAACTTTCTCCGAAGTGTACCACTTTACTAGATAAAAAATAAACGATCAGAATTAACACAAAACTACCACTCCGATACACGGACAGACACATTATTTTTATATCTATATGTATAAACCGAAGTCACTTGAAAAACTATATGTATACTAATATTATAAAGCTGAACAGTTTGTATGTTCGTATGAACGCGCTAATCTCAGGAATGGAATTGAAAAATTCTAAGATTATCTCACTATAACAATAATTGAAAAAGAAACATGGACGAAGTCGCGAGAAACAGCTAGTCTATAGGTATATAAATATAAAAAGATTAATAGATAAACACTTAGGACACTTATACACAGCGCCATCTAATCCCACGCTAAGCAGAGTTGTGTTATTGCAACTAGATAACGGAAAAATACAAAACCAATGAAAATTATAAACATATTTTTCCGGTGTGGGGATCGAACCCACGACCCTTCGCGTGGAGCTACCACTGCGCCAAGTGGTCGTCAAAAGGTTATTAAAGTAGACCCTAATGGTTTATTAATACGTCTTAAATCAGTCTCAGCAAGCAGTAGGATACGTGCTTCCTTTAAACATTATCTGTACCTTAGTCCTTGAATCACTAGTGTTAGAGAAGTTAATTCGATGAGATCACATCCCAAAAGACCGGGCGTGGGCCGGTGTCAATAATGGTTCTTACTATTGAGACACCCAGGAAATTTAATGCCAAGTGAATTATATATGAACTCCATGTGGTCTGAACGATATTCCAATCTATATTTTTATAGTCGTATGTATTTAATACCTACATAGAAAAAGTAAAACATGTCTTGATTTAACTAGGCTACATATAGTTACACTTTTGAATCGTCATTGTATTACAAAACATTGACCACCGGTTCGGAAGGCAGTATCTACAGAGAAGAACCGGCAATAAACTTTGAGAGTTGCTCTTTTAAAAATAAGGACAGCTTTAGTCTGTCTGTTCCTATGTATGTTAAAAACTACGCGAGCGTATTATATTGTGTATTGATATTGAGGTTTTGTTGTTTTTACATACAGTAATAGTGAATAACTATCATTTATGATATCTTTGATGGAAAGGAGACATCCCTTAAGAGTTGTCCTGATAATGACATTAATTGATCGTTAAAAATATTCTTCAGTCATACGTATAATAGAAAACTTTTTATTGACTACCTATCAATCAAACAATAGATCGAAATATAAAAAAAAAACCATCATGATAATACCTATTCAACAAAAAAATAATCGTTCAAATTGGTTTATAATCGGCGAAGATATTGCGTATAAAAATGTTCATCCCCAATTTTCCACCCTTGGGGTTGTTTTTTTATTATTAAATTTAAATGGGACCACCCTTGAGGTATTACCTATACGCCGAAAAAAGATTTGTTCAAATCGGTTCATAATTGGCGGAGCTATCGCGTAACAAACATTGAAAAAAACAAACGGGTCGAATTGAGAACCTCCTCCTTTTTGAAGTCGGTTCAAAATATATGAACTTAATATGTTTACTATGCCTCTAATAGGCTAAATTTGGTTTGATTTGCTCCCGTGACGTCACAGGCAACGCTTTAGCCTTGCCGGTGATACCGTAATTTTTAATACCGTAGGCGCTCGAGTGGGTTTGCTTGACCACAGTTCAGATAGTAACAGAAATTTTATAAAATTTTTATACGTAATATTTTTTGATTAAACGTCATTTAAGGGTTTATTTTTATAATAATGCATAAAAATAACCGCTTTCATTATTATATAAAAAATAGTATTTAGAACTTTATACAGTAGCGATATATGTACAATACTATCTGCCCAGCTTCGAAATTTGAAACTACGTGTATGTATAATAGCTTAAAATTATACAAAATTAGTAAACTTATAACAGCTGTTCAATGATTTTTAAAATTAATTAACAACCCAATACTTACGATTTTCGTCAAATCTGCAGAATTTTCGTCTTGCTAGTAACGCTGTTTCTAAGACTTCTCTATCATAATTAAACGCCGTATCACGAACTAACACTCGACAAATAATATCTATAAGCACTTAGTTTATTAAGCGTTATCTAATTTATAAAATAGGTCCAAGACACGAGCTATGTCACAGCAGAGCGAGACCAAAATCAATACACGTTTTCTAGTACTACGGCGCGTGTGAAAACCCTCTGAAATCTACTCGTATCACTGAAAATGTCATTCAACTTCTTAAAAATATTTTCATTTACTCTCGCTAACATTTTATACTCTGTGGTGGTGTTTGGAGATTAGTTGTTTGTTAGTCTGTGGCCGATATAGAGCTCAGTTGAGTTAGAATGATACGGAGAACGTTGTTGTTGTATAGACGGAGGTCGGTTGAACGAGTCTGGAGTGAATTTAAAGTGTCAGGTAAGAAATGTCTAGCGAATGGTCTATGGCGGTGACCTTGCGTTTTTTTATCTGCGCCCGTGAATGGGCTTCGTAGATAGATTTCAATTTGTTTACGTCTGCTTTTAAAATTGTTAACGTTTTTGCTAGCTGTAATTGTATATTGGTAATATTGATAAATGTCTGATTGGATTTTGGAAATATAAGAAAGGTTAATGTCGTTAGTTTTGAAAATTTTTTGTTGAGTTTGTTAATGAAAGATTTAACGTTTTTTATTGGGTTTTTACTGTGAGTGAGAAAAGAAAAGTTGACAATGAGTTATTTGCTAACTTTTTCAAAAATTAGCTCGAAATATTCTGGTCCACAAATTCCTTGGAATAATTTAAATTAGGTCATTTAGGTATTTCAAGATCTGTTGTATCATCGTGTGTGATTCACGGCTATTTCTTTTGATCAATACTCATGCTTTTGGTTTTAGGTCGCGGTGTTGGTCAGTTGCCACATTTAGACATATTACGTATTAACTTATTTTTTCTTAAAAGTTTGCAAAGGAGGTTTGGGAAAGACCTAATAGCATATTTACTTAATAGGAGACTCGAATATATACGAATGGTTTTATAAGTAGAATTCGTCTTTAAAAATTACTACCTTCTGAACTTATTTTCTTGGTACATTCTACCGTAGCAGGCTTTAATAATGTAAGGAGTATCTTATTTGCTCTGGTGTTTAATATAGATTCCAAATACCCTTATACCTTGAACACTGGTAAAAAAAAAACAGAAAAGACTAACAGCTTATTTATATTAAATTAATTTCTTGCAGAGGATTCAAAGAATGCGGCTCGAATCTTTACCGAACAATCTTCGAACCTCCTGGAAAGGCTGGAGGGTTACGAACGACAGCTGCACGAGAGGATCGCGTCCCACATACCCCGGGATCTGGACTCCTTGGAGCACCTCGTGCTGCAGCATAAAGACTGGGAGACCAGTCTACTGGCGCTCGCTGGAGATGTGGAAGAAGTACAGGCTACGTTCAGAGGTAGGATTGACGTTTGAGTTGATGTGGTGGTTCGGATTTGATTGCTTTTTTATTTGCGTAACGGTTGTAATAATAGTTGACTCGATTTTCAAAAGTGAAGTTGCAAAGGATAAAGATTTTGAGGTACTCGTAATGATCGATGAGGATAAAGGAAATTCCTTTATGTTGACGCGTTAACTGTAAGAGTAGAAAGTTCAAATAAATGGGTCGCAGAAAAAAAAAAGTTAAAATAATATAGCTTTCAGATATTTTCAACAACTGATAAATATTTACACATAATAAGATAAAGATGAACAAAAAATTATTAAGATTAAGTGTAAGGTCTTATAATAATAGAATATTTCTATGAGACAAATTTATGTTCTGAACAGACAATACAAAAGAAGTTCTTTCAGTGCCTATATCAAAACTCCATATTTAAAATGAAATCGTTTAATCCAGGTATCGCCCTGAAGACGCCAGCGATGAAGAAGAACCTAGACAAGGTGATAGGCAAGTGGACAGACATGCAATCGAAGAGTCAGCTGTTCGTGGAGAGGCTGAAGTTTGTGGAGATTGTCGTGAACAGCATGGAGGAGAACAACCAGACGATATCAGAGTTTGAGATCAAACTGGCCCAGTTTAATGATTTGCCTAATGACGTAGAGTTGCTTAAAGATGTAAGTATAAATTATTTTTGAAGCACAGCAATAAGGTTGTTTCGTGAATAGGTGAATAATAATCTTACAGACTTATTTAATCCATACTAATATTATAAATGCGTAAGTAACTCTGTATGTCTGTCTGTCTGTCTGTATGTTACGCTTTCACGCCAAAACTACTGAACCGATTGTAATTAAATTTGGTGCGCAGATGGTCTAGAGCCTGAGATAAAACATAGGCTACTTTTTAACTAAAAAAACGGTTATAAGGGGGAGAAAGGGGAAGTTAAAGTTTATATGAAAGTCCACGCGGACGGAGTCGCGGGCAACAGCTAGTTAGACATAAAATATCATAGTATTGATGTAGATAATGTAATGAAGAATAAAAATAAATTATAGTATTACATGATTCTGTTTTGAACTTACATAAAGTAAAAGTACAGCAAAAATCGAGTCACATTCATGTTGTACTAAACATTTTAATACTTAAAAAACATTGCAAAAGTCGGTAATAAATTAAGAACCCTCTCAACAGATGCACGAAGATCTCCTCCGTATGCAAGTAGCAGTCAGTAAGCAACAAATACACATGGACCAAATGAACGATGACGCTGAGAACTGCAGACGTCTGGTCGAAAGTTCTAGAGCTTCGCTTCCACACTCCTCGTTGCCGAGAGCTGGCAAGCATATTGACCTGGAGAGACTGGACAAGGAGGTTACCCAGCTGAACAACCGATGGAACAACGTGTGCTCACAACTCGCTGAGAGGTAGGTTCTGATATGCCTTTAAGACTAACTATTTCGTCTCGACAAAGATTAACTGATACAACCTCTAGATATAGCTAAAAGACTTATTTTTTGATCACAAATTAATTTCTTTAAGCAACATTCACTGCTTTCAACTCCAAAAAAAAAAATAGAACGTATAAAGACAGTGGGTAAACGGACTTATTTTAGACATATATATAGATTAAATTAACAAATTTTAAAAATCTAATATTCCTATTCGTTTCAAGAAATTTTGTTGAATCGACAAAAGCATTTCATAACATCAAATTCAAATTATAATAGATTACGCAGCTGTGAAGCAGCATATCAGTTGCTTCGGAACTTCAACGCTGGCTTCGAGAAGGAAGCTGAATGGATAGATGACTCGTTCAGCAAGCTCCAAGCGCAACCTCCCATCGAAGTGAGACCGAAAGAACAGTTGGAACCTACCAGGGTGCGTACTTGGGTCCTGTACTATTGAGTGTATATGAAAATGATGATTTATCACCTCACTAAATCTGTTAACTGTCAACATCTATAATTAAAAGACTTATTGATAGTTATCGTCAGTCACTGTTAAAAGGACGTCAATTTGTCTGCAATTTAAATTAGTTTTATTCTGATGTAAATGTTAAAGTATATTACAATAACGTAGTATAGAATTAACATCTAATTTTGTAATTATAAGGAAAGTTTAATATGCACTTTGCATGGGTACGCACTTAACCTAACTACAATTTGGGATGTCTTGTGGTTATTTTGCAGAGTTTACTGACGAGCGTTGTTGAGAGGACGCCAAAGATCGAAAAGGTTAACGTAGACGGAGGGAGGTTCATACGAGAGGCTAAGGTAACTATCGGAATGGAGAGAAAAGTCTATGAAGTTTATTTAGTCTGTGGTGTGACGTAAACTCCCTATAAAAATTGTGTATACCATTGAAAATAAAGTTTGATATTCTAAATTCAAAATTAAAAGAAATTAAAAACCGTTGAGATTAAACCGATGATTTCAAATTTCAAATTTGGTGTTCTAAACTCAAATTTAGATTTTTTTTGTTGTTTTATAATGGTGGTTGGAACTGGGTTCCAAATTTGATTTTGACGTTCTGCGAATTCGCCGCCTTCAGGCGAAGTTTCTGGAAGGTTTTGAAAGGTTCTCGTCAAGTCCAGCATCCTTGTGTCCCGGTCGCTGTCGCATAGAGTAGTTGTGCACCTGCTTCCAGCTTGGACTAACAATGCTTAAATGTAACGCTAAAGCTGCTTCTATGAAGAATACTCTTAGACAAACGATTTATAATTTTGGACGATTCTATACGATTAGCCCTTTTGTTGATTTTGATATTTGATATAACAGTATCGTGACTTTTTTTATTAAAATATTTAAAAAAGCGCCATCTAGTAGTTTCTGAAACGCACTATGCGTTCTTCTTTTTCATATTTCGTACTTTGAAATGAATAATTAATTATTTGTGTTTTAAAAAGGGAATTTATGCATTCTTTTTAAGATTAATTTGTCATTCGTTTTGTGACGGTAATTAATATTGATACGCACTTAAATCTAAGAGTATTCTTGATTGGATCTTGTGATGTT
>JADANM010000147.1:1154274-1165580 GCA_026213755.1 Eurema hecabe | reverse complement strand
TCTATCAAGAAAACATTTACATTGCGTTAGTACTATGATGTCATACTGTCAGGGCCTCGTGAGGTCACTTCTGTATGAATAAAACATTACTAGGTGACGGCTAATTTTAAAGGTATTTCGTTTGTCGTATTTTTATAAGGGTTTCGATAGACATTTCATTTTGCAGATTTTATTTGATAATGGCTGATAAATTTATATAGCATGAAGAAGAATGTTATGTTTTAATTTGCTAATGTGAAGACAGATATCACAAATAAAAAAAATAAGAACGAATAGGTACAAAATTGCCATATGGAAGACAAAAAGGATATTTATTTTTTTAGTGCACTTGCAATCGTAATACTACATAATGACTTAACGCCTGCTAATGACTTCAAACAATGTTTATTAACGATGTACAGTCGGCTGCAAAAGCATGTTAAAACATTGAACATTATTAAACGTTTTTATACTAAAAGCCGCGCCCGCGGTTTTTCCCGTATTTATACATGTATTAAACGTAAACCTTTCTCTAGAAAAACTACCTATTAAAAAAAACCGCATGAAGATCGGTTCCATAGTTTTAAAGGTTAAAGCATACATAGCGACAAACAGTAGAAAGCGAATTTGTTTTATACTATGTAATGATAATGATATTTTATTGGTTGATTTTGGAGTTTTTTCAATTTTGAAAACCATCACCACGCTTTTTTTAATTTTCAACTTGATGCGTAATTTGAATAAGATTATCAACGTATGTGTTCGACTGTACCTTGGCTAAGCAGTTCAATAACTATAAAGCGATTATCCTTCAAGAAAATAACACAAATGAATAAATGGAATCGAGCTTAAAATGTAATTAACTATTGATTTATTTAATGTTATAATAGGTTTTGCATCATCGTTTTTGGTTCAAAGGTCGGGGTTTTTTGTAGTTTATATTTAAATAAACACTTAGCTATCTCTTATGTAAACATATAATAATATAAAAGTTATTTACGCAGTCGAAAATTCCAAATGAAAACCAGTTTTAGTTTTGCTCTACAAAACGAGAAAATTAGCGAATTTAATTCAATAATGAAATCAAACAAGTCCTTTTAAAGACGCTAAAGAAAAAAGAAATGTCTCAACTTATCTATACTAATATATAAAGCTGAAGAGTTTGTTTGTTTGTTTGAACGCGCTAATCTCAGGATCTACTGTTATGAATTGAAAAATTCTTTTTTTATTGAATTGACCATTTATCGAGGAAGGCTTTAGGCTACATAACATCACGCTGCGACTAATAGGAGCGAAGAAATAATGGAAAAACAAATCAACGGGGACGAAGTCGCGAGCAACAGCTAGTTAACTTATAAATGATTCGGTAAATATTTTAGTTTATACAGTAATTGATATTACATTTTCCTTTGGTAACCTAGTATGTATATAGGACTATATGTGTCTAAAAATGCTCTTCGATAAGACTCCCTACTTTAATACTATTTAATACTTTTATGCATATCACAAAGGATATCTGTATGTCCTAAAAAGCCCCTGGGAATTGAATTCAGTAAAATAATAATGAACAAAGCTTTGTTTGTGATGTAATCCATTTCCTTGTTTAGAGCACCCACGTGCGCGTGGGATGGTAAATATTCTTACAATTATACCAGAACGAAATAATAAAAGAAATATATTGCACGACGTCCGTTAGAAAATGTCAAAGCAACTATTCATTGTTTATCAATATCATTACATAGTGCTATTTTTCCAATTATAACACTAAAGCGCCTTATGCGACATAATACTTAATGTTGCATGGTTCAAGTGTAAACAATTTTTTTTATTATATTAAATTACAGATTTTAGTAGTGTTTTCGCTTGATACGTGCATACGTAATTGTATATGTGAGGTACAGAAAAATAACAAATGTTTTTCTTCAAGTTGTCATTGATCGAAATGTCGCAGTATTCTTTGTAATTGGAAGTTTTTTTACTAGGTATGCAAAGCGAAATCGAAAGATTATAGCGAGATTATATGACTTTACGCTCGGCTACACCACGATAACTAAGTTTTTATAACAAGAACGCGTGTAAAATGTATGTTTATAAACAAGGTGTGTTCCACAGATAATAAAAGCGATAGCAATCTGTTACTAAGTGGTTATTGGATTTAAAAACTGATCAGGGTTGTCATTGAATTTGGCTTTCGCTAAGTCGGCTTATTCGGTTGAGCCTTAGTGGAAATTGCGATGAAGTAACTGGTGAGATAGTATTTTGATTCAATATAAAATACTCCGATGATAAAAAAAAATAATAACAAAGAGAAGGCAAGATTTCGGGTTCTAAGAGATAGTCGAATACTATCAGAATACCTGATCAGCTTGTTTTTAAATTAAAGATTAACTATAGGAGAGACTAGAGCGAGGAAAATGCGTTTCTCGTATACATTTTATAGTTTGCTATTGCAGTAATACGGAATCTTTTATGATTTTCCAAATGTCATTACATCGTTGAATTGGTTAGTTTTTAAATTATGTATTGATAATGATTTAATATGTAAAGACTCAGTTTTATTTTAATCCGTATTAATATAAAAGTGTGTTTGTTTGTTTATCCTTCCTTCACGCCGTAGTTAAGCAATCAATCGGCCTGTTTTTTGGCATACAGTTAGTTGATAAGTAGGAGAGTAACAAAGGCTACTTTTTAACTGGAAAAAAAAAGTTAAAATGAGGGGAAGGGGGGGTCAAGGTTATATTATGGAAGTCCACGCAGACGGAGTCGTGGGCAGCAGCTAGTAGTTCATAAAAAAGTATGTGTTAGGAGAATACATTGTCGAGACCATGATCTGGTCAGCTTTCTAAATAAGTCGCTAACATAGATTCTGTGTCATACACTAGTTGTGACAATTTTCTTGTGGCTTTCCGAGTTTCCCATTTTCCAAGTAAATATATCTATGTCCATATTTATATTTATGATTTTCTTTAAGATTTAAAATAACGGTTTTCTTTTTTCATGATGATTGATAGAACTTGATTATGTTGTGCTAGGATATAAAAGTTGTAATATTATCGTAAAATATGAAGTCAACTTTCAGTATTCAGTTAAGTTTTACCACAAGCCTACAAAGGTATATTATAACTTGTTAATAAATTACCTTTTGTAAAAACAAAATGACAAACTCTCATAGATAGCTATCTCATCTCGTACCTTCCTAAAAGGCAAGACAATGTACAAATAATAAATATGTAGTAGATTAATACTAATTCCTACATTAATCACGGCGACAATTGCTTGAACGCGGGCCAATATTATTTTATAACGTCACATTTCAAGTATCAACAATCCAACGCTCGCTTCAGAGTTAGTATCGCGCGAGACGTCGCCGCGCCATTACGCGCGCGATTCGAATTTCGAACGAATTAAAAAAAATAAGTGCTGTGAGTGCCAGTGCAAAGAGGTTTAGTGAAAATAGTTTTTAGTGTTGTGTCTTCATGGATTTGTCGTTTATTGTGTATCTTTATGAATGGAAATATGCAGGGTTATTTTGATATATTATGCGTGATATAATAATATCGTTATTTAATTGGTCCGAAAAGCGCTTTTAGTCATAAATTACGATTATCTGTAAACAGAGTTGCTTTCGTATAAATATAAAATTAATCGTATTACCTTTCGAATAAAAACTTAGATTGCAAGCAAATGAATTTGCATGTACGATAAGAAAATGCATAAATTCCTAAGCTCGCGTGAAATCAAATAAAATTCCGATATAACGGTACAGTCATAAAAAAATCTGAGTCACAATTGGTTTAGTATGCAATAATATATTAAATTGTTTACAGCTTTTCGCGTACTTACTCTATACCTATAAGGTTGAATGGTGGAAATTGCTACTCGGTAATAAGGTCGCTTTTCGAGTAGGTATATGTTCTCGGTGTAGTTGTTTAGTTTGTAATGTTATTACTATTAAATTTAACAATGAAAAGTTTAAAAACAAATAAACCGACTACATAATAATTTGAAGACAAATTTCTATAGTGTGTCACGTGTATATGTCACGCTCGCTTTTTTGAAAAATATTTTGACAGCTCAATCATCAAAGTCGGCTAATTTTTTTATACATTACCATGGAGCATACATACATACAAATACTGTCAAAAACATTAACATTCATTATGACTTCAACGTAGTAGGATAAAAAGTAAATATACATGAAAGTATGTAATATGTACTCTAACTAGTTGTAGCGCTGGTGACGTCACTGACGACATTAGTAGAGATGGGTCGTATCGTTAACGAAAGTAGATCGTTGTATAAATGTATAACAAACTATCAGACCCGTGCCCACTTCGTTTTTATACAGCCTAAGAGACACAGTAATAATGTGGCTTTCTATTGGTTCAAGAATTTTTAAAATCGGTTCAGTAGATCCCTAGATTACTCCTTACAATTTAACAAACACACAAACTTTACTTCTTTATAATATTAGTATAGATAAAAAATAAACACACTGTCGACAAATAGTTGTAAACGTTAAAAATCATTATGATTAAAGAAAATATTATTGACTGACCTTAAACGGTACTAAAGATAATCAAAACTTTTACTAAATAATTATATAAATACCGTTTTCTTTTCGCAGTTCTTATCAGAACTCATAAAACAATTAACACGATGACAGCATCGATACGTTATCATTGCATTTCTGTAAGTATGCACATCGATAACCCCGTAACGGAACAACAATATTAATATTATCTCATAGATTAATCTTTAATCCAGATAACATTGGGTCAGTTGGATATTTATTTTGTAATTTACTTTTAATATATAAAGCTGAAGAGTTTGTTTGTCTGTTTGTTTGAACGCGCTAATCTGAGGAACTACTGGTTCGAATTGAAAAATTATGTTTTTATTGAATAGACAATTTATCGAGGAAGGCTTTAGGCTACATAACATCACGCTGCGACTAATAAGAGCGGAGATATAATGGAAAAACAAATCAACAGGGACGAAGTCGCGAGCAACAGCTACTGTTCATATATAAATACTAGCTGACCCGTGCCCACTTCGCTGGGCATAGTGTTAATTATCCTTTTCGGTTTTTTATATAGCCTATGACACTCGGCAATAATGTGGCTTTCTATTGGTGAAAGAATCTTTAAAATCGGTTCAGTAGATTCCGAGATTATCCCTTACAATTTAAACAAAAACACGAACTTCACGTCTTTATAATATTAGTATAGATAAATTTAATTCTCTTAAACAAAAGTAACTCTATGTACTACTCTTTTTATATTACAGACGAAAGTTTGTGTGTCAGTATGTTTGTTGATCTCTCACGTAAAAGCTACGCAATGGATGGAGCTGAAATTTGGCATATAGATAGATTAAGATCTTGGATTAACACATGGGACACTTTTTATAAAGGTAATGAAACTGAAACGAGAAGTCGTCGTATTATTTTTTATTCGTAACTATTTTTTTTGTCAAACTTATGACAAAATATTAAAATAAGTTTTTCCAAATTCCTTTAAGCGTGTAGGCAGTAAAATTAATTGGTCAGCCATCTTGGATTAAAGGTGACGTCACTTAATACTCAATGTCAACAAAACAAAATGTACATTTGTACGACATTTCAAATCGGTTTGTGTTGGTTTAAAATTTATTGTTGGTAAAGATAGTAAATAAATAATGTATAAACTCTTAGTTTATGTGATCGTACTTAGAAAAATATAATTTCATAGATATAATATAACTACTATAAAAAAATATTTAAAATATAAATAGTGCTTAGCAAATTTTCCAGCATTTTTCTTCGATGTTTTTTTTGGATTCATAATATAGAATACTCCTAAGAATACTCCTAAATATATTAAATTCTTATCAGTCTAGTTCCCTCGTCGCTGTCGTTTCAAAATTGAATTAAAAATGAAAATAGTCTTTTCTTTTTATTATTTATATAAAGAAAAAATAAAATAATTAATTATAGTCTATGCCCTTCGTACGTCGCGCCATGACACATTATTACCATTTCGCTCCAATGAATTAACCGCGAAACTGGCTAACTGTATACCGCGGACTGGTTTCAGTTACCGAACCGATATAATTGCCGGAAAAGAGGATTTATTGTAGCGCGCCAATTTTGACAAGTGCCACAGATAATTAAAGAGTACAGATAAAAAACGTTGAGCGTATTTTCGATGTCAATTGTCGTTTTATTGGAATGTCTTATTTATGTAAAAATGTGATATTTTTTTTATATAAAATTTTGTCAACATAGTTACTGATAATAATAATGTAGAGTTAATAATTTATTTGTTTGTTTGAACGCGTTAATCTCCAATACTGCTCGGAATTAAGATATGAGAAGATTTTAAAGTTAGTGTTACCATATGTAGCCTAGATTAATAAAAATAGTTGATTTCGACATTTAAGACTTTCAATGATATGCCTGTATAATATGAAATGTTTAATTATTGCATCGGTTTATAACATTTAAATCTATTTTAAAAGCTACATATCTAAATGACATATGAACAAAGTGTCTTCGCCTTAACAAAAACTAAGTATAAGTGTTACTGGACACGTTCTTAGATTTATATTTATGTAATAATTTAGGTTTAATGTAATTTACTAATTAGTCAAAAGGCTAGATTGTAAAATAAATAAAGTACGTACATACTTTATATTAAAAAAAAAACATTGTATCTAAATTTTATTATAGGCATAAAAATCTTTCTTTAAATGTTAAAGCTACACTTATCCTTAAACCAATAAATCAGTTGACCTTGCTCAGTGCCACCAAAACGGTTAATATGACATCATTTTCTTAGATAGATTGTAAAACATAACATACATACATACGGGACCTTGAAGTTAACGTAATACCTATTTCGTATTAAATAACAAAAAACAAAATATTCTTTTTATTTCGGTTCAGTGTAATATTTCAGGAAATAAGTAACTTACAATGCAAACAAACAAACTTATACTATCATGTTTAATGTCTCTAAAGTGTGTTGCCGGCTTTTAATCTATACTTTTAAACTAATATTATAATGAGGTAAAGTTTGTGTGCTTGTTAAATTGTAAGAGGTAATCTCGGGATCTACTGAACCGATTTTAAAAATTCTTTCATTTTCATTTTTAAATATCGCATATATTTACCCCAAAAAATGTAACCCTTAATTGTAAGACTTAAATGTTCTTTAGGTACTTAAATTTAAATAGGCGGTTATTTGCGAGGAAAATCCTTTAAAACTACAGATAAACACTTAGTATGTGTTGCTATAAATAAATTCGTCACAATGAAGTCCGATGGCACTGTCACACTTACCTTCGCTAATTCAAAGACTGAATAATTCATTTAACAAACAGATAAAATTGTCGACTTGATATATTATACGTTTGGCCATTTTCAACCGACTTCAAAAAGGAGTAGGTTCTCTATTCGACCGATTTGAATAAATCTTTTTTCGGCGTATAGGTAATCCCATTTAAATGTAATAATAAAAAACAACCCGCAAGGGTGGAAAATTGAGGATGAATTTTTTTATCGCAATATTTCCGCAAATTATAAACCATTTTGGACGATTATTTATTTGTTAAATCGGTATTATCATGAAGACGGTTTTATTTTTTTTTAAGTTAATTAAATTATGTCCGTGTGTTTTTATTTGTTATATATTACACTACACAATAAACTTTACATAGATCGATAGATAGATCTTCCAAAAATGTTTTTTATGATAAAACTAAAATAGAGTCGAGATAGTTAGACAAACAAATAAGCCAAATCAATTCAATAGTTTTCGCGTTAAAGAGCAACAAACATTTACACATCCTCTCAAACATTTGCGTATATAATAGTAGTATGTTATTCGTAGGCGAAGTCGGGCTAAAAACCTAGTTGTACGTAATAAAGGGCCATTGTATCAGCGATTTGGCAGCCATCGCGGTGGGATCGAGGTGTTGCCAAATCACCTATTTTTAATGACACGAGACAACAACCGTATAAATGTTGCCATATCGTACCCTACTTATAGTATAAACAGGTTTACACACGCATAAGAAAGACTAGATGTTATTTACTAAAAGGTCGGCAACACACTCCATAGTTGTGAAGCTCCGCGAGTGTTGATGGGCGGCGATGACCACTTTCCATCAGGCTCGCCTTCTTATAAAAAAAAATAAGTTTTTTTTTACCAACTTTCGCATTTGTAATATTAAAAGTATTTAGGTCTGGGCTGAATGGTATGTCGATCGAATCGATGGGGCTTTTTACATTAAATCTCAATAGGTAATATACCTATATTAAAAAAATAGATTAAGAAATAACATTATCGTAATTATTTCGTCTGCGATTGACTCCTGAACTACTGAACCGATTTTAAATTAAATTTGCACGTCGTGTGCAGGTGGATCCAACTTAAAAGATAGGATAGCTTACATCATAATATATTAAAATTAAAAATTAAAAGTAAATATTTTCACGACATTTATACACAGCGCCATCTAGTTCCAAGCTAAGCTGAAGCGTATGTTATGGCAACTAGATAACGGAATAAATTACATATACATACTTTCTTTTGTTAAAACATAGCAACAAAACATAACAACACCCAAACCCCAGAAAAATACAAATGTAAATTACAAATATGTTTTTCCGGTGTGGGAATCGAACCAACGACCCTTCGCGCAGAAAGCAGTTTGTGCTACCAATGCGCCGAACGATCGTTTGCGAGCGAAGCCGGGGCGGGTTGCTAGTGTACTTGTAAAAACTCTGCAAAATATTGGTGGTTCGTCAAAATGACGACTGTTTTCAAGGTCCCGTTCTTCATGCGGTCACCGCAAGGCCGGGTGATATAATCTGACTACCAATTACCTCAAAACTCATATGACCTTACGTGTGTCAGGTGTCATATGCTTATACTAGCTAGGTTACCTGGTTTTGTTCGCGATTTTGTCCGTTTATCAGCCAAGAGAAAAGTATATACACACACGTGTGTTTGTATGTTTCATTGAAAGGTCTTAATTAGCGAATATTGAATAAATAAATTTAAATTAATTTATCGAAGTAAATTCTGTCTCAAATGCTAGTTTCTAGATTATAACTATTATTATTATTCAGTAATTGTATTATATTTTTTTCAAACCCGCAACATTATTTTTTTAACATATACCTACATACAAAAGATTATTTAAAAATTCATATTATATAGACGAAACAATATTTATTGGTAATATTTTTTAGTGAATATAAGTCACGTTTGAGGGTCAAGGACGTATCGATCGCAAAGTTACAAGGGCTAGTACTAGTACCTGTAAGTGTTCAATATAGGGGCGATTTAATTGTTTACTTATATATATGAACGCTGAAGTTTTTAATTATATAATTAGGTAGTAGGTACCGTACCTAATACATCGGGTTTATAATGTTTCTTTTAAGTGTTCTATCTTTCCAATCTTATATTTAATTGTGTATGATGTCGGTCAATGATGTCTTAAAAATCCTTTGTATGTTCATAAAGCAAAAATAACAATAAAAATATATGTATTACTATTGCATTGGGAAAGAAGTAACTTTCTCTATAGCGATATTCCTATGTATGTTTAAATCTTGAAATCTACGCAAACGATTTCCATGAGGTTTTTTTAATAGATAGGCTTAAAGCACGCCTTAAGACTTGTAATTTTAACAGAATTATATGGCTAACTTTATTTTTTTTAGGGCTTTTAGCTATGAAGCCATGTCAGCCCCATCATCAAAAAAATTACAATAATTACAAATTATATACATCAATTAAAAATCTAAATAAAAATTTTGCCTGGCTTGATGCTAACTTCAAGTTGCGTTTCAGTATTCCGACAAAGGGTGATTCAAGAGGAAGGTTTATGTGTATAATATATGCGCGCGGAGCCGGGGCGGATCGCTAGTGAAGTATAATCAGTTCAGCTTCGAGTATACAGTAATTTTCAACTTATAATAAGCAGATTTTCTGTAATCCTCTTACAATTTGTACTGGAAGCCGCTTACTTCTTAACGCCGACGCGATGTAAGAATCGGTTTTCTTTTTAAATAGAGCGTAGCAATTATGCATGTTAGGAATTCCTTATAGTACTGATTGTAATGAAAATTATTCACGGAACGCTTGTAGGTAATATATTTTTAGTTTATTAAATACTAGATGGTGCCTGCGACTCCGCCCGCGTGGATTTTCATACAAACTTTCACCCCCTATTTTATCCACTTGAGAGTAGAATTGATCAAAATCCTTTCTTAGCGGATGTCTACGTCATAACATCTACCTGCATGGCAAATTTCAGCCCGATCTGTCCAGTGGTTTGGGCTGTGCGTTGATAGATCACTATGTCAGTCAGTCACCTTTGAATTATATATATTTCAACTAGACGGTACCCGCGACTTCTTCCGCGTTAAAATTTCATATAAACATATTTTGAGGGGTTACCCCGTCCATTCTCAGCTCTAGACTATCTATACATCAAATTTCATTGTAATCGGTTCAGAAGTTTTGACGTGAAAACGAAACAGACAGAGATACTTGCGCATTTATATTATTTGTATGCGAGTTGTATTATGAGACTTTCTTATACATATTGATTAAACTGTCTGCCGACTTAAAAGTCTGTAGATCAGGTTATTAAACTCTTTATAGGAAACAAATGAACAAGCAGAAGAGTATAAGAAAGTATTTTTAAAATATTATAGTTTTACCGATGACAAGTTAATACTTTCACTAAGTGAAGTTTATGGGTTCTGAGTTTAATATTTATTTTTATAACGATGTATTAACATTTTATAGATGTTGGTGTAAGATGAATTGGTATTATGTTTTTTTTTGGCTTCTTTTATAGGTATTGTAAGATAATAAGAACAGGAAGGGAATAAAAAGAGCAAGCTTATAACGGTATAACCATCTGTATTTTTAAAATTATCTGATGACTGTTTAAAATTCAAATTTGTAACTTAAAAAACGTTAAACAAATTTGACTGCAGCGATTTTTTTGAGAAAATGTTAAAATACGATTTATTGATGATTATACAAAGACTAGCTGTTGCTCGCGACTTCGTCCCCGTCGGATCTATTTCTATTATTATGTTATAGTGAGTCAATCTTAGAAGATAGACATATACTGTCGCGGACTTTTTTTTAGATCATTCAAAGAGGAATAATTCTTTCATACATATTTTTTGGTATCTTGAACCGTTTTCTTAATTATATTATACCATTGTTTCGAAAAGAAAAAAGAGGAATAAATTTTATTATTATTATTATTATTAACAGTTAATTTTGAGATGAGATTCTAATCACATGCTT
>JADANM010000147.1:1138553-1154174 GCA_026213755.1 Eurema hecabe | reverse complement strand
ATTATTATTAACAGTTAATTTTGAGATGAGATTCTAATCACATGCTTAAAGACGTCTCTAACAAGGCGTATTTAACTTTATTTTGTTTGAGTAATCGGCCATTTTATGTTGTAAAATTTCAAACACAATCCTATAGACTAATGCAGTAACGTGTCAGTGACCTCCGAAATTTTGCCGGGTTTGTTTTTGCGGCTACCGGTGCATGCTTCGCTGAGCTGTGTAAAAAATGTTATTCACCGGGTTTTCTTGTACGAGTCGATGACAGAACTTTTTGCTCATAACAAATAGGTATTAGATTCGATATTTTGCATTGCGCATAATAGATTTTTTAGCTGTAGCTTTAGCGGCTTAAGTTCCTAGTTTTCCAATAACACTGAGCATAGTGCGACTTACGGCCAAATACTCATACGCAAATTAAATTTAAGCACGCCTTAAGACTCGTAATTTTAACAGACTGTCAAATCGGACCGGTTTAAGTTGTACTTAAATTTAAGTTGCGTTTCAGTACTCCGGCATTAGTGGCGCACATTACCAAATTATGCTGAAGCTAATTGGAACGTGAACTTTGCTCGGTTGTGCTAAACGTTGCTGTAGATAAAACATTCAACATTAAGCATTATGCCGCATAATTCACTTTTGTACAATAATTGAAAAAGTAGGTTATCTAATATGCGTTTCAGCTATTACGTTATTAAAATAGTTCTAATTAGATCTTTAAGGTTTTTTTTTAACATAACTATTGTCGATAAACAAACAAAAACAAAACGTTTCTTTAATAAACGCGTTGTGAGCTTCATTAAGCGTGTTCCCGTGAAATCGTTTTAAATAATGTTTATTAAAAAAATTTCACTACAGTAGCATAATAGTATTATCAGTGTATATAACTCTGTAGGTCAAAGGCCAAACAAGACAACGTTTCTCGTTTAATGTTATTTTACATTGTTATTTATTTTTATTCTTACATTATTTTCTGTAGACGTGGTTCTTCGCTGGTGTTTAGTTGAATGAACTTAGTAAAAGAAATATTTTTTTTACTATTAATGTTTGGAAGTTACTACCAAATGTATTTGGTTGAAACTCGGCATGCTGTTAGATTAGACCCTAGATTAACACATAGAATACTTTATATCGGGGTATCGGGGAAGCCGCGAGGCACAGCTAGTCTATACTAATGTTATAAAGAAGTAAAGTTTGTGTGTTTGTCAAATTGTAAGGGGTAATCTCGAGATCTTCTGAACCGATTTTAAAAATTCATCAATAGAAAGCCACATTATTGCTGAGTGTCATAGGCTATTATATAATTATGAAAAAGATTGTCAACATTATGCCCAACGAAGTGGGCACGGGTCAGCTAATCTGTAAATAAAGATTTATAAGTTTGTTGTTTAGTTAGTAGTTAAAAGGATCTTTGATGTTTGATATCGGATGAACATAGATTTAAAAATGCATTCCCGTAATGAGATACAGTAGGAAATCAATTGAGCTCACAGTTAAAAATATGACCGTTTAAATTAAACTATCGGAAACACGTGTGTATTATAATGTTCGAGCTACTTGATTATTAGGGAGCGTTGTATAGAGTTTTGAGAGTAGTTTTCGTACTAGAAATATGAATTGACTCTAAGTTCTATGTGAATACTATATATAGAGGTTCATATATCGAGTAATTAATCGTAGTGTACATGTATGACTCCCGGAAGAGTCTGGGAAGGTACCCGGGATCCCTACTCGCTGCGGCAGAACGATTAACAGTGGGGTTTTGGGTCAGTAGAAGTCCGACATAACCCGTAGTCCTTCCCCGAGGTCCATGGGTATCCTATAAGGATTTCCCCACTATAAAAAAGGGCTACATGTATTACTATGTGTGTATACTTTGTCTGCCTTGAGTCAGTATACGGCACAGGAAGACGAAGAAATATTCGCATTTAAATAAAAGAGGGATGTTTCTTCTAAACCGTAGGTTTTTAGCAGTCGAATCACAAGGGGCTTACTGATAAGTTTAATATGTGCTAAAAATATCATAAGCGTGATTCAGGATAAATATTAAAAGTGAAAAAATATGAAAGCGATTGTTATATTAGGTACTTAGATTTTAGATAATACGGTGAACGTTTCAGTAAGGAAAATCGAAGCTTAAGTGCGATGCCTAATGGTTAATATGTCGACTCTTAGGTGACGTCATAAGAATAATTAGTCCTAGTATTCGACTATACTACGTACTCCCGTACTGTTAAACATCAAAGCCATTGAATCTAGTGTCAAGAGCACGTCCCCTTGCATATGATAAATGTGTCATTGAAGCGCAAAGAAAATTCGTCCCAAAACCCATCGAAATACGAATTAGTTTTCCATCTTCAAATTACCCCCAATTGACCTCCGCAGTCGCTTGCGCGCGCATCCTTCGAATATCGAATGGCCCAGTCATTTTCCTAAACTCGTATAACCTTAAAACAGCTGTTGTGTTAAAAAAGCGCAGAAAATTCGGACCAGACGGTGACCGCGTGTGGACGCGTCGGAGAGTATTACGAAATGATTTAAATTTGGAACCCGCGTGATTATTTATGCTAGGCCGTTTCATTCATTTCCAGCCGGTCCGGCGTTTGGACGTTCGGAAAAGTATTTGTTGAATTGTTTTTTTATTTGTAACGTAATTTTTTAATTCTCTAGGTTTTATATTAAAGCGTAATTTTGTGTGTGTGAGTGATTCGTGAAAAACATGTTGTGGTTTTGTTTGAAATGTCAGTGAACAATGAGTAATATGGAAGAATTCGATTATGACTTCGCTTACGAGTGCCGGGTTCGTATTTTGTGTAACATATAAACATATAAGCCATGTGTCTTTAATTAGTACCAAATATATGCACCAAAACTGTTAAATTTATTAGATAGGAAATTGTCGAAAATATTTTACATACATTCGAAGATATGTCTCGCATAGTCAGTAAACGCAGTTGCTTTAAATTTCGATCTTCAATGTTTTTTTAAGAGAATACGCAATATTTGTAAACTGTAATTTTAATGACTTGAGCTAACGAGTAGACGTAGTCATCTGCTTATGCATAAAATAGTCAAGTCATTTTCTATTGTGTAAAGATTTTAATCTTTAAACTTTAAAGAGATTTAAAATATGTTTATAAGAATGTTTGTCGCAATATAATTGTACTATATGTTGTAAGAAAATTATCCATTACAGAATTAAACTGATTTTCAGTTATCTTTTTCTGTTTTGATACATAAAGTAAACGTGAACATTGTTCTTAAATCTATTTCAATATGAAATTTTATCTCATTATTGAAATACTAGAAGATAATACTATTTTCTGTATCTAAAAATTAAACTTGCATTTAACATTTTCAGCGCCTCGTGGAGGCAATGGCGCCGCGCTCAGCGCGATCCTTCCGACAAGAATTCAATATGCAAGACATTGCTACCACGGAACATACCTTCACCACACATTATACGTCTGAAAAGTAAGTCTTCAATTGTATAAGCTTTATTTTTTTTGTATATAAACACCATTTTGTTAAGTCCTAGGAGAAATGTTATAAAAACAATATTTTCCCCACACCAGATATGTCAGAACGTCGCACACAACAGAAATGGACGGTCACACGTCAGTCAAAACAATGACCAATGGCAAACTTAACTCCCCTAATAATTACACATCTAAAACAGTCATCGGAGACGATGATAGACCGGATGTCAGAAATCTCAAACGGGTACACAAAATGTACGAAGGACCAAATATTATTGAATCACGAGGTATTGTCCACCCTGAGACTAGGGAGATCTTGACCGTTGGTCAGGCTATAAGCATGAGAATATTAGACGTGCGAACGGGAAGGCTCCTGTCTTCCCCAGACACAAGACAGACGATCACGATAGAACAGGCAGCACAAGAAGGTCTCATAGACCCTAAGCTAGCTGCCAGGTTAACAGGGCCATGTGGAATGACGGAAGATGGAAACGAAGTCACTCTTCTAGAAGCGATACAGAGAGAGCTGTACGACGCAGAGCAAGGCCTCTCCGACCCAGCGGAGAAACGGATTAAGGTGACTGTAGAATCTGAACCCAGTCAAGGAATGAGTATATCGGACGCGGTGAATCGCGGCCAAGTTGATTTACAAAGAGGCGTATATAGATTGCCAAACGGAACATATATTACTATTGCTGAAGCCTACCAAAGGGGCTACCTCATATACAATGAGATTATCAAAATTAAATCGAGCGCTTTATCTCTGTCTGACGCAATTAGCCAAGAACTGGTCGATAACAATGGTTGGATTTTGGACAGAAATTCAGGTGATAGATTCCAACTCGATGTAGCGATTAAAAATGAACTAATCAACCCCAATGTAAGGGAGATCGTTGATCCTAAAAATGACACGAAAATAACGCTTGCTGAAGCGTTAGAACACAATATTATAAACACAAAACATTCAAAATACGTACACAACATTACGAAAGAAAAAATGTCTTTTAAAGAGGCTGCAAGTAAACGATTTATTTGTAAGCCAATGACTTTAAAGGATGTTTGCGATAAAAATTTAATGACAAACGATGGTAGGATTTCGTCCGCGTCCAATAAAACACATTTAACAATTTCGGAAGCTATGTCAACCGGTGTATTAGATAGTGATACAATCAAATGCGTTACTGACACTACTACAGGTCAACTTCTCACATTGTCAGACGCACTGGCCGCTAGAATTATTTTATCGGATAATAAATTCCGCGATAACTTAACTGGTGAAATTTGTTCTATACCCGAAGCGGTAGATCGTGGTCTTATTACATCCGTATCACAGAGATCAATATTCGATATTGATGGTTTCAGAGACCCAAAAACCGGAGAATTCGTTTCTTTTAACGTTGCTAACAGTAAAGGTAATCTTAAATATGTCAATGGTGAGACGTTCTTGAAATCTGAAAGCGGTGATTTTGTATTTATTGAAGACTGTAGTAAATTGTCAATTATTCGTCCTGAAGTTGTAGAGATGTTCAGTCGAAAAATAGGTGTTTTTGAAAATGATAAAGAACTAACCGTCCTCGATGCAGTTTTTAAGGGAATTCTCGATCCAAAATCCGGTTATTTACTTGATGCTAATACTAAAAAGCCTGTTCCATTTAACAAGGCGGTAGAGATTAATATGATTACACCGGAAGGTGCAGCTTTGCTTAATTCCCTTTTAAATATTACGCTTACTATACAGACTGTTACTAAGACCGTTAAAAGGTACGTGACTGTAACGAATACCAGTGAAAAACAAACATCTGAAACAATAATCACCTTTTCCGAAGCAGTTAGGCGCGGTCTCATAGATGAACACACACAAACTTTCACTGACCCTACGACGGGTACAGTTTTCCCAATTCAACAAGCGTTAGATGAGGGTCTTCTTGGGGTAGACCAAAACGACCCCCGCGTAGCGCGTATATCTGATCGAGTCTCTCGAAAAGATTTAGTGCCCGGTCAGGTTGTAGAACTGAAAATTACAAAGAAATCGTTCATTAAAGAATTACCACCTAGTCCCGAAAGTAAATTACACGATGACCATAGACCTGAAACTGTTAAAAGCCCTGATTTCGTAAGAGAAACTAAACCACGAGAATCAGTAACGCGCGAAATAAGAACAGTTACCTCGACCTCGGTAGCGAGCGAACCATCAGTAACGTCACTTACTATAAAGAAAAACACGATTGAGCTGCCAAGTGGTGGCTGGTCTCTAAAAGACGCAATTCAACAAAACTTGTTCGACCCCGTCAATGGCATTTTTGTAATTCCAGGAACTGATAGAGTTCTAGATTTGCAAGAAGCCTTAAAACTAAATCTCATAAATTCTGAATCTGCTCATGTAATAGATCCAAAAACTAAAAAAGAACTACCATTACTTTATGCGTTAGAGCTCCATGTTTTAGATAGTAGAGGTCAATATAAACATCCTAATGGCCCAATAACTATGAAAGATGCTATTGAACGTAATTACATAGTATTCGTTCAAATAACAACTGTTTCTACATCCACCCAAAAAGTTATAACGATTACATCAATGGCTGGTATGCCAGATAAAATGGAAATTTCAGAAATACGCGACAGTGTTACGGGTACGCCCTTATCTGAGGACCAATCGGTTTTGGAACCAGTACAAGTTGAACCTGGCGTTATTTATGATCCATCTACAGCCTTAGTTATTTCCACAACTTCTGCTACGTCTGGTAATATAATTGAGGCAATGGATCAGGGTATAGTACCCAATAAATCAGTAAAAGTGTTAGATCCAAAAACCAATAAGATGATTTCGTTCAATGAGGCGGTTGATAAACGAATTATCGATAGACATACCGGTGAATATACTAACCAATCAGGACAAAAGCTTAGTTTGGCAGATGCTGCTAAGATTGGGCTCGTAGCTGTTCTAGGTGCACCCCTAGTTGCGGCTTCAAAAGTAATCCAAGTAGTTAAAAATACAATGGTTGTAGATCCAAATACCGGTGAGGAACTGCCAATGGAAGTAGCTTACGAACGAGGGTTAGTTGATCCTGCTACTTATAGAAGATACGAAGAATCAATGAGAGCAAAAACCCCGAACGATGATGATACCAAGATGCCAGTCGATGGTTCATTGTCTAGTATTAATATTACAAAAACAATTACTACAACTGTAATTGATCCAATAACAGGAGAATCGTTAACTATTGATGAAGCACACGAAAAGGGTCTTGTGGACTCTGCAATTTATGAACAATATAAAGCTGTTAAGGACGCTCAAGTTTTCTCTCCCACAGATAAAATCACGAAAAGTATATCCAAGCCGGTTTCCGTTGAAGCAGCTGTATCTGAAGGATTTATCACAGTAGAAACAATACAAAACCAACTATCAATGGATACTAAAGGTAAAACTATTCCAACTACACAAGATAAGACTCATAAAACGTTAGACGTTATTAATATAACTAAAAAACAGACTAAAATCAGTCCAAAATACGGTAATTTTGAGACAACATCCACGGAGAAGACAACTGATGAAAGAAAACCAAAAGTATTGCAAAAATTAAGAAGACATGTTATTTTACCATCAGAAGCTTTAGAACAGGGCTTAATCGATGATAAGACTGCAAAAATTTTAGAAAGTATAAAATTATATAAAGATGAAAACGGAGAAAGTGTAACACTTGGAAAGGCAATTGAAAGTGGGTTGGTTGATCCAAATAGTGGCAATATAAAAGACCCAGTACGTGGAGATGTAGTCACTATTAAAGAAGCTATTAAAAGAGGCCTTCTAGACGAAGAAGGTCAGAGCGAGATATTAATTCCCTTAGCTCGAAGCTTATCCATACCCGAAGTATTAGAACAAGGCTTACTCCATGCAGCGTCCGGAAAAATTGTACACCCTGAAACCGGTTCTCATTTGACGCTACGAGAAGCTATTATTTGCGATATCGTTGATCCGCTTACAACTATATCTATCGGTACAGGAAAATCAATAACTATTGCTGAAGCAATTGATAGGAACTTAATCGACCATGAAAAAAATGTTATTAAAACAAGCGATGGCCCAATTGAACTTATATCAGCTGTTAACATGCAACTGTTCCCTGAATCAGAGGTAGTTACTGATATTCCACCTGCGGCTATGACTTTACCGGTTGCAATTAAACACTTTTCATTTGATCCTAAATCGAACACGGTTAAACATCCTCTTACAAACGAAACTCTTACGGTTAACGATGCAATTGATTCAAATTTACTTATGAGTATACCATATCCACACGATTCATCAGCGACTACAGTCACTGAAGCAATCAAAGAAGGTTTGGTTGACCTTAATAACGGTACTTTTACTAATCCAGAGACAAATGAAATTATATCTCTTGATAAGGCTTTAGAACAGGGCTTACTCATTGTTAAACCGAATATAGAAACTTTAAATAGTAGTGGTGTTATAACTACTATAACAGAAACATTTTCCTCTCAACATACCATAACCACCAAAATGGTCGAACTTCTCTCAGACTATGTTTTAGTTAATGCTCATCAAGTTCAAAATATTAAAACAGGTGAAATACTTTCAATGGATGAAGCAAGACGTAAAGGAATTGTTCGTGACGAACAGACCAATAAAGAACATTTCCTAACTACTGGAACAGGCATTAGCTTTGGAGATGCCGTTGATTTGGGTTATATCAATATTGAACAGGGTACATTTACTCATCCTAATACAGGTAAAATATACTCTATAGCGGAGGCTGTGAGCAGTGGACTTATAAATACAGATATTGCCGAGGAGGCACCACAGGCAGCCCCGAAGAAAGAAATAGAAATGTTAGATTTAAATGAAGCCTTTGATTTACTCTTTGATAGCAAAACTCAAATGTTTAGAGATCCAAAATCACCTAACAAAGTTCTAACATTTACCGAAGCTCTTGAAAAGAAAATTATTAATCCCGATTCAGTGATTTATGATATTCACAGTAACAAACCCATAACAGTTCGTGAAGGTGCTGATATAGGTTTAATAGATAAAAAGACGGGCAAATTTAAGGAACCCGAATCAGGAAAGTCTGTTGACATTAAAAAAGCAGCAAAAATGGGTTTAATTGCTATTGTGGGAGCGCCGGTTCTCGCGGGAATGGCTGTTGTACAAGGTGCAAAGGCAGTTACCAATAAAATAATGCAACCTAAACAGGTATCTCCTGTAGATAGTAAAACTGATAAATCTGTCATTGTTAGTGGAAAAACGCCAGAACAAATAAAAGATGATGAAAAGAATAAGAAAGTTGATTCGAAGAGAGTGGAACAGGATATAATGTCTCATAAAATAATTGAGTCAGATTCAAAGATTTTAGAGCCCAAACAATCTGCCATAGATGAAATTTCTGAATCCAAGTTAGATAAAGAAGAACCAAAAGGTTCTAAGGACTTTATCAAGGAATCGGCTAAATTCATAATACAAGAACAAGATGCTCAATTAAGCTCTCAGCAAACATCTTTACACAAACCAGACAAGCAAATCGTTAACGTTACAGCAGGAGAAGATAATGTTACACCTTCAAATGTTCGAACTGCAGAACCTAGCGTTGAACATACCACCATTAAAAATGAAATCACATTGATTTCTCAAAATGATAAACCAAGCCAAGAAGAGCATAGTAAGAAATCAGATGAACCTGATTTCGTTCCTAAAACAATACAGAAAGATTCTCCTTCCCACATAATAGAACATCAAACTAAGGATAAAGAGGGTAACCAAACACCAATCCTCAGCGAAACTAAATTACCGAACAAAAATGAACAAGACAAATCTGATTTTGAAAAGACGACTTTGAAAGAATTAAATCTACCAGCAACAACCACATCTGACAATTCAGAGCCGTTAGATGTAAAAACAAGTGTTGTCTATGACGTAACGCAGACAACAATAATATCGAAGGAACATGTGGATAATATTTTATCCGCAATTAATCAGGGATCAATACCGTCAGATAAAATTACAGTTGTTGATCCAAATACCAAGCAAGAACTATTATTCGAAGAAGCTGTGAAACAAGGTATTATTAATAAATCTACAGGTGAAATTAAAGATAAATCTGGTAAGAGCATCTCTTTTGCTGATGCTGCTAAACTTGGTCTGGTCGCTATCGTAGGAGCACCGGTTCTAGCAGCAGCAAAGGCATTTGATGTGGTTAAATCTGCTTTAACTGATGATAAAAAACCAATTGATAGTCCGGTTAGTATAAAAGAGCTTGATAAACGTTCTGACAACGTACCAAGTCGCAGTATTACACAAACAGATACAATTACATCGTCGCCTCACCCTCAAACTATTGATGAGACTCTTTTAAGTCACAGTGTACCAGAAATAGAGCCAGGTAGCAAGAATAAAAATGATGCTAAGTCTGTATCAGCTTTGCTTATCGAAGCCGAAAAGCAACCATTGCGTGTTATTGAAGAAATAACTGAACAAAATTTAACAAAAGAAAAAGAAGAACCCGAAATTTTATTTAAGAACATACCCTTAATTGATGCTATTGCACAAGGTAAAATTGAACCTAAAATTTGTAGGATTATTGTTAATGGTAGCGAATTACCTTTGACTGTTCAAGATTCTTTAGATCAAGAACAAATTAGTCGGTTCGTACCTGTTGACGTAGTTTCTAAAAGTTGTGTTATTGTCAGGCAAAGTCAACCTAGAACATTTGTATCTATATCATCAAAATTGACACCAGAAAGACTTTCGGAGTTAGGTATTTATGATATTGAAAAACAAATATTCTTAAATCCAGAAACGGGCGCAAAAATAACATTTGAGGAGTTAGTATATGGACTTCATATATTTGATCCTAACGCAATTTTAGTAAAGGATTTAGGTTCTCAATCCGATACGTTTATTTCTTTCGATGACGCCATTGCGAAGCCTATTATTGATAGAAGTACAGGGCATATGGTAAATCCTAAAACAGGAAAACGTGTTTCATTTTTAGAATGTGTACAAATAGGGTGGATTGTAGAAAAACCTGAAGATGTATCAGTTTTAGAACAATGTTCTTTAGAGTCAGCGTTAGAACAGGGCTTATTTAATGCGAATACAAGCGAAATTACAGACCCAAATACTGGTGAATTAGTACCAATTTCTGAAGCTATTGAAAAGGGTCTTATAGATCAAGACACTCTTCATATCCGAATTCCAGGAATAAAAGAAACCATTCTATTGTCCGACGCTATAGAACGTAGAATCATTGAAATTCGTGAAGGTGTTGTTATTATTATTGAAACGCAGGAAGTTTTAGACATAACAGTCGCTATTAAACAGGGTATAATCACATTTACACGTCGACCTATCTCTATAAAAGCGGTTATTGAAAAGGATATGTATGAACCTGAATCGGGTAAAATTAAAGATAATGCCACCCAACAATTGGTTTCCGTTAGTGACGCAGTTGATAGGAATATAATTCATCCGACTATTTCTGAAATTAAAGATACGTCTACAGAAAAATATATCCCATTGTTAGAAGCGCTTGAAACTAAATTACTAAATTCAGAAACAGGTAAAATTAAAGACAAAAAGACTGGTAAAGACATTCCATTAGATGACGCATTGAAAAAAGGTTTGTTAGCGACAAAAACGGTAACTTTCACAATGTCAGACATAATTGAATTAGGTTACTACTCTCCAGACACGTGTAAAATATTGGATCCTAGAACGGGTGAAATAGTAACGGTTAGCAAAGCTATAAATAATAAACTTGTCGATCCCTCTGATGTAAAAATAAAAGATGATAAAACTGAAGCCGTTGTTAACTTTGAACAAGCAGTCAAATCTGGGCTTATCGACTTAGAACAAGGAATTATAACTTCACCGCAATTAAACTTAAAGGATGCGTATGACAAGGGCTATTTGCTTAAAGACAAAAAGCCTTGGACATTACAGGAAGGGTTAGTGCAAGGTTTCTACGATCCAGAGACAGGTCTTTTAACAATTAACAATGTAACAATGACGTTGGAAGATGCTATTAAAATGGGTAATATAAATCCTGAAGCTCTGACCGTAAGAAATTCTGTTACCGGTGAAATTATAACGCTTAATGATGCGATCCAGGCAGGTATTATTGATTCAAAAGCGGGTAAAGTTATGGACCCTGTGCACGGTGATAAGATTTCTTTAACTGACGCTTCGGAGCGTGGCTTAATTGTTCCGGCTAAACGTAAACTTAGTTTACCTGAAGCCGTTTTTAAAGGATTTTATGACCCGAAAACAGGAAAGTTTTCTCATCCTCAAAGCAAAGAGAAAGTTCAAACAGATAGGGCTATAAGAAAAAGAATGATAGATCCACAATCTACCTTAGTACATGTAGGCGGTAAAGTTATTCCATTCGAGTTTGCGGTTGACAAAGGTATCGTAGACGGTAGAACAGGTTCCATTATGTTAGGTGATGAGAGAGTAGATTTCCGTGAAGCTTTCGAAAGAGGCATATTAGTAGAAGTAAGGAGGCCGCTCTCACTTATTGAAGCTCTTGAAAAGGGAGTTTATAATGAAATCACGGGATTATTTATGGATCCTCAATCTGGCAAGAAATATACTCTTTCTGAAGCCATAAAAATGAATCTCATTGATCCACAATCTGTTCACATACAAGATAATAGACTAGGCAAATGGGATAAAATTAGTATAGCCGAGTGTCTTGAAACCGGAGTTATTGATGATGACACAGGTAAAATTAAAAATATTAATAGCGAAAACGAAGAAATAAGTTTGCGTAAAGCGTTTGAAATTGGATTATTAGTAGATGGAAAAGCCCCTATAAGTTTACAAAGAGCGTTACACCAGGGTATATATGATGATGCTACAGGCAAAATCATTGACCCTATTACTAACCGTAAAATTACATTACACGAATCTATTAGACGTTCGATTATAAGCCCTAAATATCTTTGTTATTTTGATAAGAAGTCTGAAAAACCTTTAACTTTAGCGGAGTGCTGTAGAAGTGATATTATTGATCGTAGGAGTGGAAAGTTCAAGGAGCCTAGCTCTGACGTCGAAATTTCCTTATCTGAAGCCATGAGTTTAGGTCTCATTGTTGACATCGAAAGTGGCGGATTTTCACTTTACGACGCCTTGCTTATGAATATGTACGATATATCAGAAATGGTATTTATACATCCGGTAACAGATAGAAAAATATCTCTTAAAACAGCTATTGCTGAAGAATTAATTAACCCAGAAACATCTCTAATAAAACACATTCCTACAAGCAAATATATAAAACTACCTGAAGCTATACAAAACGGTACTATAGATGAAAATAGTAGTGTGTACATTCTACCAAACGGTAGTCAAATAAACTTATTAGATGCGAAACATCGTGGTTTAATTGTTACCTCTAGGAAAAACCTCAGTCTTGAAGAAGTAATAAAGAACGGGCTATTTAGAGCGGATAACGGAAAAGTAGTTGATCCAAGCAACAATGAGTTTGTTGATCTTAAAAAAGCTATTGAAATAGGACTTATTAATCCGGAATTGACCATAGTAAAGGATAGTACAACAGGTAAATTTAAACCTCTCTCTGTTGCTATACAACTCGGTGACGTCGATGTTAATAAAGCTCGGCTACTCGATACAAAAGCTAAGAAAACGTATTGTCTTGACATAGCATTTGATAAAGGTCTCTTAGTAACCGTTGTTCAACCACTTACAAGCCAGACAATATCTAGGAGATATGTACCCGACTCTTCTTCAAAAGAACCGGCTATGCGTGAATTTACGTTAGACGAAGCGATCAAATACGAATTCATTAATCCCGAAACAGCTGTCATTAAAGATCCACACAAAAATAAATACATTCCACTTCACTTAGGTATCAAAGAAGGTATCATTGATAAAAATGTCAAAGGTATGTTCGATACGCAAACGTCAAAAACACTTTGCTTTACTTTTGAAAATAGTTTAATAGTTTACGTCAGACAGCCGCTAACGTTTGAGCAAGCGATAGAAGAGGGTCACCTTAATATAAGTACCGCCAGATTTACTGACCCTGAATCCAACGAAGTACTAACAATTAAAGACGCGGCGATTATGGGATACATAGACCCGGATACTGCGCTCATAAAAGATAATCTCAAAAAGAGGCTAGTCAAACTTCCCGAAGCTTTCCGTAAAGGGCTTATGGATGCGGAAAAAGGCAATATCTTAGACACAGAAACCTCTAAATTGAACACACTCGGTGCGGCTATCGAGTCAGGGCTGCTTATGACGCCCAAAAAGAGCTTCAGTCTAATTGAAACAATTAATTTTGGAATCTATAATCCGACGACTGGAGCTCTTAATGACCCATTTATTACAACAAGCGTCATAGATAGAAAGCGATTGACGTTAGGAGAAGCAATACAGCAAGGAATCGTTGATCCATCTAGCACAGTTGTGAAAGAACCGGAGACAGGGAAAATATTGCCATTGGTTCACGCCATCGAACAACAACTTATCAATCCAGTGGAAGGAAGACTTATTATAGACCCGAAGAAGAGCATAAGTCTCGATTTAGTCAAAGCGTTTAAGAAGGGTTACTTACTGCCAGCAGAAACGAGGGTAAGTTTGCTTAACGATTTTAAATTATTGTGCTTCTATAAAGCAAAGGTGTTGCTTTTATTTTTCCTTTTCCCACTCTTAAATGGTGAACTATCTTGTTTAAGCGTGTGGCTTAAGTTTAGCATGGCACGACTCCACAATATTTCAACCAACATAAGCACATAATACTTTATTCTACAATCATGATTTGACTGACATTTTTAAACTTATTTAGCGTTTTCTTAAATTACAAAGCACATTTAATTAAATTAAATAGTTAAGGTAAATTATACACTTTTTATCTGACGCATAACACTTTAGCAATTTTTTATAACGCATTTTGTAGCATTTTAGCTTCTCTTACGTGTTCGAGAAACGCGTTGAACACCTTTAATCTGACTGTGTACGTTTCTAGATGCTTAAGTTTAGGTTTTAGTGTGCTTTACAATTGATAGTTTTCCAGTTGACTCAAATATATTTTGAGGGAGTAATGTAACCTTCATATACCTAGTTACACCTTAACGCTTAAATTTGTTAAAATGAGGTATATGAAGGTTCGATGACAGGGCGATAGTGTAAGGGAAACGTTCAATTGCAAAGGAAATGTGCTTTCACATTTGTAATAAGGCTCGATGTATGTTGTTTTTTATTTCCAGCCGTTGCCTGCGATGCTAAAGAGCCCTTTTGAGCTAAATCGTGAATGCTTGCCTTTGAGGGATCATATTAACGACGATTTAAAGAACCATCACCGTTTCGCAATATACCTAACATCCATAATCACTTGTGCTAAGAATGTTCGGGAGATCGAAATGGACGAATGTCCTGACCTGTGTCGTCGGTCTCTCGCGTTCCTATATACGCTTTCTCATTTGGAAACCAGCTAAATATGGCCGCTGGGTTACTATAAAACGTGCGTTATAAAATATACGTTCCGATCTACTCATCCCTTGATATATGTTTATAATTTTCGGAATGCATGGTAACGCTATCCGTGATGTCGTTATAAGGATACTGCGCAAACATTCACAATATCAAATGGTAAAACATTTTCTACGAACACAGACACGAAGGTAGTATTTATAAATTCATTTTAGTCTAAATAAGCGTCTCGATGTCCTATCTCATTTGTTACTTTAGTTTGCTTTTGTTTAAGTTTTATGATTTCAACTCATGAGATAGGACATTTTAAAAATACAATGCTATCGTAAATTTCATTTAATTGTACCTACATTGTACAGTGTCTTACGTTTATACAAAGAACTTGAGTTTCAGATTTCCACCGAGGTATTTCTTTTCTTTTTTATTCTCTTAACACTTAACTCTAATACAAAGATTAATGAAGATGTTGATACCATTACTATGCTCGTATTGTTGATGTCAGTTCAATGATATCAGCAATGTTCACTCGCTTGCATGCCACGCTTTTTGCACATGTTTTATGCACAACTGTAGGTCTTTATTTCTCATCACGCTCTCTGTATTTTGGCTGCCGTGTCGCATTGGTTCCAGATTGTCTAGCTTTTAGTTAAGGCTTTGGGTAATTCGTTTTCGTCT
>JADANM010000147.1:1103861-1125991 GCA_026213755.1 Eurema hecabe | reverse complement strand
TCTCTAGAAGGCAACCTCACGCCCTCCGAGATCCGTCAGCTCGAAGTGCCAGTGATAGAGTTACAACAGAGATACGCCGAAGTCAGCGACGCTCTCGGTGGGAAGTGTGGCGAGTTAGAAGCTGCTCTGTTGCATTGCCAGGGACTGCAGGATGCGGCTGAAAGTCAAGCCACGTGGCTGGCTCAAGCTGAGAACAATTACAAGTGAGTTTTTGCGATCGATTGTTTTTCGAGTCCGGCTCGAAGGACCAAAAGTTGTATAAGATTTGTTTTAAAGTGTTGTTTTGGTTCTAAATTCCTTATAATGTTATTTAAGCCATTTAATTATTTTAGCCAGACGGCTTAAGAAATAAATGGGCTTATTATAATTCTTTATATCGTTATCTAAAAATTTAAAAGGAGAAACTGAATGACTGACTGAAATATCAACGCACAGCCTAAACGGCTTAACGTAGGCACTTAACATTTTTGAAAAGACGTAGCTATGGCACGGTAGAGGAGGAGACTAAGTGAGGAATTTTCGTAATTCCCACGGGAACGGGACTTAGCGGGAAAATCGTTTTTTTTTTAATCTAAACCGCTTAAGTTAGACGCTTGGAATTTTATTGGCATTTTAGTATTTTGGTAAAGTAGTCTATTCTATTTAATAATTTTTTTAATTACTGTATGACGAATTATTTGAACGTCTCCAGGAGCCAGACGAAGGGCGCGTCGCTGATCCGCGAGCGGCTGGAGCAGCAGGTGCGCGAGCAGCGCATCGCGCAGGCCGAGCTGGACGGGCGCCGCGCCGCGCTGGCGCAGCTCGCAGCCAGCGCACGCGCCGCTAACAGGCTAGAGGCGCGCGCGCAGGACGTCTGCTCTAGGTAGGACAACTCTATGTTATATAAGCGACTATATTACGAGTTTCAGTTTTTGAGCATTTAATATAGATTATTTCATACTTTCTCTTTTTTTTCAAATCAATGAATAGTATCAAAGTCATTAGGACATTTTATTGTTGTTGTTTTTTCAAGATCTACATGGTTCTGATTCACACATAACTTTATTTTCCATTATAATATATACAAACCTATAAAAAAGTTAACTAGGAATTACAAATATAAATAGTTAAATAAAAACACTATAAAACATACATTAAACACATAATATGAAATACACCATCTTTTCACAGATACGAGAAGCTAGTAGAGCAAGTGGTGAGACGTGGTCAATTCCTGGACGAGGTTCTCTCGGAGTTGAACCAGTGGACGCAGCTCGCGAACAAACTGGACGGTGCGCACGCGCAGCTCACCGAGCTCGCTGATACTAGAGACTTAGCTGGAGACGAGCTGCTGTCACGACTAGCTGATCTGGCTCACTCTAGGTGAGTAGCAGATAGAGAATGAGAATGAGTAGAGGAAGTTAGCTATGTAGAAAAGTTGTCTTCTCTCGTATGTCATTAAAGCACCTTGTATATCATATAGAGACCTGTGTCTACTCAACATGTAGAGTCATTTAAGTTTGGTTAATTTAAGCATTACTTAAAAATGATTAGGACTTACTAATTGGTATAATCTTTTCAGGGATAAACACATGCCTCTAGTGGACGAATGCCTGCGCTTGGGCAAACAGCTGATCGCTAAAAAAGACGTCACCGACACTCACGTTGTTCGCGACAGAATGAAGGTAAATACATTACATTATAATTGGGTAATTGGAAATCTTCAGGTACTAGTAGATATGTAATATTTATTAAAAACTGTAAAAAAAATAGTTTTAGTTTATGAGCAACAAACATCTGTAGAAATATACTTACAATCTTTTAAATCGCATCCCTTCACAAAATATTTTTTTACAATCATTTTTTAATAATTGATGAATTGTTTCTAGGCCATAGAAAACCAATGGCGCGATTTCAACACTACTCTAGAAGAGAGACAAAAACTGTCGAAACAGAAGAGCGATCAACTCAACCAGTATGAAACTTTGAGGTCTCAGGTAAGAGCCTTGCAGTACCCCTGTATATAAATGGATGATATTTAAAAAAAACTATATGTTCATGTAAAATTCTCATTTCAATTTCTTTATTACTATCGTAAGTTGAATAATAGCTAGAGTTTACTTCTTTGTTATCAAAATCGACCTCATATGACATGAGCGAGAGTGTCAAACGCATGGCATAGTTTCTTTATTTTCCGACTTCATAAAATGGAGGAGGCTTCTCAATCGACCATACATATTATGTTGCTTTTATCACGTTAAGGATGACTTATTATTCAAAAAATATAAGCTTCTAACAAAATTGGAAAATTAATACCTATAGGACAAATTATGTATCGATCTTCTAATTTCCTTCCGGTTGCGTAGTTTAAAATATTTAAACATACATAGGGATATAGGAACAGAGTAAATGACTTTTATACTATAATGGTGAAATAACTCCCAACAGGTCCTAGAATGGCTTCAATCTATAGAATCTCGTATAAGCCATCTGCGGCCGGTGGCGGTCGATTTGGACGTGATCAAACAGCAGCAGGACGAAATTCGACCGCTCGCCAAGGAGTACAGAGACTTCTCCATCAATATTGACAAGGTTGGTTTATCTTGGAGCTTTAGTAAAACAGGGGAGGGGGTAATAAATAAATTTTAATTAATATTGTATTGTGTATGTTTGTATCAAAGTAATCGTTGAGATTAATTAACTGCTTTGCTATGAATTATCTGTTAAATAATGTTCCTGTCGATTAAATTTTATTTTTTAAAATAGAAGACGAAAAGAAATTAATCTGGCTTGTTTTCTACTAAAGAGAGTGTGAGAGAGACAGACAGAGAAATACGCGCACACAATTATAGCAGTGTCGTTATAACTATTTGGTGTTCATTTTTACCGTCAAACTGCCGCACGCTACACGCTATAATGTACTACGTTATAAAACTTATAATAATTATCTTGTTTTCAGCTGAACGAAGCCGGAGCTCAATACGAAGCACTATCGCGTGGTGAGAGGGCGGAGTCTCCGCGGCGCCGCCACGTGTACAGCCCCACCAAGAGACATACACCTAGTGAGTTTGTTAGATAGCTCCTCTGTAACTCCAAAACGGATATACTCATCAAAAATATGGTAGATTTTAAACCTTAATTATGGATAAATGGAATTTTTAAAATTAGTTTATTGAGTTCAAATATGATGCAACAACAAAGTCAAAAACTAGCACTAATAAAAAAATAAAATAAAAAATAAAAACGCTTTATTGATAGAAAATAATGCGCAAAACACATTTTACCAGTATAGAAATACGAAATATATTTTTCTTACATAAATATGTGTGTAATATTTAATTAAACGTTGTTCTGCAGGTCGTACGTTGGACACTCGATCGCCATCACCAGGCAAAGGAGTGACCAGTCCAGCGTCTGCTTCAAGTGGTTTCTCATCACGACGCTCCAGCCAAGATGGCTTCATGTATATGGAAGGTGAGATTTTTTCGAATATCTTTTTTAGGTTGACTTGTTTCAGTTTAGAGAATAACATTGAAGATAACAGTTTTTTCAACTTTATAGAAAGAATAATTTTACTAGAAACTTTAGTCAATATAGAAAACTCTAGTATATACATTTTCAACACAACTTCAACAGATAATACAAATTTCCCAAAATAGACCAACAAGAAAGTGATCAAATAAATTTTATCTGCGGGGAATCCTTAACATAATTAGATCTATTTGAACTGATAAATATTTCACTTACAATTAAATTAACTGTAATTTTTCCTCTCTAGATCTATCGCCCGTACAACAGCAAGTGTCAGAGATCAACAAACGCTACGAGCTTATCGGCGCTAAACTATCAGACAGACAGACCGAACTTGATGCTATGAAGGAGGAGGTCAAAAAGCATTTGGAAAGCTTCAGAACGCTTAACAACTTCCTAGACAAGGTATGGTGTGCTCCGGGCACCGTTTTGGGACCGCTTCTGTTAATTATATGTGTTAATGATAAATGTGATGTAACAATTTCAAAAATACTCTTTTTTAAATATTTATTTAAATATTTATAAGACTATACAAATTGTGATATAAATTAGGCGCAATAGGCGGAGTTATTATTTAATAATAATTTTTACTAGGTAACATAATATTATAAGGACTATTCTTAAAATATTGTAATCAAGTTAGAATTAAAAACAGACAACTTTCAACATTAAATAAACCTTGTAAACTTTATAGAAACTTTAATAAAAGGGTTTATTATTGTTTTATTAAATTATTTTTTAAAGGTACAACGGCAGTTGCCCAAAGAATCGGTGCCTAGTACTAAAGAGGAAGCTGACAAAACAATCAAACAGTCCCGCGCCGTGCTCGAGGAGATGTACGAGAAACAGAGCATTCTAGACTCTACCAGAACACAGGTAATAATTTGAGCAACCTTTTGAGGGTTAATTAAAAAAAATTGTGGCCTATGTCCTTCCCCAGGCTCTGGACTATCTTTGTACCAAATTTCGTTCTAATCGGTTCAGGAGTTTTAGCGTGATGGAAAGACAGACAGACAGAGTTACTTTCGCATTTATAATATTAGTATGGATTTAAATATTAAAGTTGTGTGGTTTCGAAATGAGAAAATATCATGATCCTTGATAAATATAATTATGTAAAAAATAACACGAGCCTTAGTAGCGTCGTTGATTAATTATAACTTTACATACGAGTATTACATAAATATTACATATACATAGAAACATTTCAATTTTGACTATTAATATAGTCTTCCCTTACACACCAAAGCCCTCTACTATAAAAATGTGTTTGTATGTTTGTCCGTTAGATACGCGAACTCCTGAAACGCAAGCAGAGCGTGCAAGGTGCGGACCGTCTACATGACGAGTTGCAAGATGTCGCGTCTAGATGGAAAACTCTTCATGACACGCTCAAGGAGAGGTGAGTTTTGGTTTGAATAAATTCAAAGTAAGGATATTATTGCTTGATATAATACTAGCTATGTCCTACGTGTTTACATGCTTTTTATTCTAAACCCTTAAATTGCGATGTGGGTATTTTCATCTTCGGCATTTCAAATATTCGAATCTTGCAATAAAAATCTCTTATATTTAAATACTAAAATAATCTCTTATACAGGATTCAACTGATGGAAGAGATGAAGGAACTCCTGGATACTCACAGCAGTCTCTCTCTCTGGCTGAGCGCTAAGGAGAGAATGATGGCAGCTCTAGGACCCATTTCCTCAGATTCGAGGATGGTGCAAACCCAAGTACAACAGGTATGTTCGAATTACTGTTAAAGCGTGTATATACAATGATTTCAAAACTTACTATATTATGTTTATAAGAATTCTTAATTATAATTTATATTATTCATATTTCCATGCTCGATTCTATCTCTTCTTCTTTCCCAATATCACTCTCTTTCTCCTCTTACCAGGTGCAAGTCCTCCGCGAAGAGTTCCGCAGCCAGCAGCCCCAGCTGTCGCACCTGCTGGATGTCGCCAACTCGGCGCTGAGCAAGCTGCAGCACGACCCCGACGCGAACAGGCTGAAACAGAAGGTCCAGGAGTTGCAGGATCGGTGGAACGATCTGTTGAATAAGTGAGTTCTATATTTATAGCTATAAAAGTATAACGCATAAACATTATAACTGTTCACTGTCCTCTAAGGTTGCAAGGAACAGTGTTCAGGGTTGGATTAAAAGTCACTTTCAGAGATACACACGTTCAGAGATAGTCTATTTTATTTCAGCAACTTAATATATAGGATGGGATGAAATTGAGATTAACACATATAAACTTAATATATATGATGGGATGAGATTAAAATGTAGCGGAGTGGGAGTTGACCGACCGGCGGAACTGATGGAACGCAACTCAACTTATTATTACAATAAAATATGCAATCGATGGAATGCCGGATGCGGTATTGTTTTACACCTATTTTACTAAATTATAAACAGTAAACTAGGTAGGAACGTGTTGTACGGTTATTGACCCGTACATGCTCCCGGGGGTAAAGATGCGAGGTTAGTTGATGTCTTAAGCTAGATGGGTAGTGGTGAAACAAGGTGAAAACAATCTTTGTATTTAATAACTAGCTTAAACACTATGGTTAGTAAAGATGATCAATACAAATATAAAGTAGATTAAATTACAAAATAACACTTTACTTTACTACTGGTACAGGGAATAAATATGATACGGGGGAGGAAGCTCTGTCCTCTCTTTGTATACAATCGTTAGAGATCGTCCGTTTTTTATTATCTAATTTAAATGAAGAACATTCAGGATTTTCATTAAGGTTACACGCACTCACAGCACTTTTAACAATATATTTTCTGTGCTCACACTCACATGAACTTTTAACACTTTCTCCCACGGGACGCGAGGGCGGTGGTGTAGCCATTGATACTGCTTGTGAGGGCATCGACGGTGCTTGATGTGTTTGTAGATGGCGACTTCTCCAATAGTAAATTGCTGCCGCAATCAGTATGCCGGCGACAAGGCAGTATATGGCGGCATAATGGTGAACGTCGTGATATGATACTCCGTCACTTATGGGGTTACTTTGCTTTAGGATCTCTATGTTCTTCCGTATATTATCTAATTGTTCTATAGTATCATTGGTGTTGGGATCAGTCTCTTGTATCGTATGAGGTATGGAGATGTTTAGGATATGGTTGATAGGGGATATTTCTGGAGGATCTACATGAGCTCCAGTTCTAAATTTACTATAAAATTTTCTGTTAGAGTGTGCGATGAATTCCGTAGTTTTTATTAAACAACTTTCTCTTACGTTCAACAGACCTGATTGTTTTAATTTAGTAGAAGTAACCTCGTTCTCGCATATGAATTTAACGTTACATTCCTCGCAACAAAAGTAAAAATATTTATTTTCCGACACTAGCTCCTTCCAGTCATTAACACATGGTTTTGTCACCGTTTTGCAATTTCTGGAGGGTGGTACTATTTCACATAAACTATGGTCATCTTTCAGATGGAAAATAGGGTTTTTTAATCTGCAAAGGATCACATCAATATTCTGTCTCGCACAAGACTGAAGATTATATTCGGAAATAATAACATAAGAGTCCTTCTTTATACTTATGCCTGCATATTTGGAAATAATTTCGACCGTTATCATGTTACCGTTAAAAGAACGAGGTACGGGAATGAGTTGAAATATTTCAAAAAGGTCTCTTTCGATCAAAGGTATACTAATTTCAATAATTAAGTATTTACTTGAATACTTAGCTCTTACTTTCAGTAGATTATAGATGTCTTTGAGTTGCGCAGTATCAATAGGAATAGCTAGATCCTTAGGTATTTGGGCGGATATTGTATTCAATTCTGATCGTAACTGTTTAGGAGAAATTATGTGGAAGTCTAATTTACCGCTGTAAATGTTGGTTACCGTGTCTAAAATGGCGTCTTGAACGTTTCTAAGGCTATATAATAAATTGTTAGCAATAAATGATGAGGTTAAAAAGTCAGTAACGTAACTTATATTTTGTACACTGTACTCAATGTTTTTATACGATTCTTCTAAGTACATAAGTTTTTGATTAATTGATTTATGATGTTTACTCATAACATTTTCGAGTCTTTTAATCACATTAAGTTCTGCTTCTAAGACGGAAGTCTGATTTTTCCAAAGATTGTACACATGTTTTTCATTAGTTTTGATAAGTTCAATGTCCTTTTCATATTTTTCCGCAAAACGCTGATCTAGAACCCCGAACACAACAAATATAACAATTCTTACAGAACACGTAATGGCAACTTGTGTTATGGCAACTAGATAACGAATAAATTACATATACGTATTTTCTTTTGTAAATAAATACATACATAAAATACATAGGAACACCCAGACCTCAGAAAAAACACAATTGTAAATTACAATTAAATTTCCTGGTGTGGAAATCAAATTCATTACCCTTCCTGTAGAAAGCAGTTGTGCTACTGTACCAAGAGTGTTTTTGACTAAGGTTTGTAACTATTGAGTATTTGGTAAATAATATGTTTTTTTTACGTGTAAACAGGCTAGAGCAACGCGCAGAGAGTCTAGGCGCGGCGGCAGATACGTCGCGCGAGTTCGACTCGGGGCTCGAGCGGCTGCGGAGCGCGCTGCACAATATATCAGACAAGCTGGATGACGTCACCGCGCGCCAGGAGCCCGCCGACCAGCTCCGGGAGGTCGAGGTCAGTAGCTTAGGGATCAAGGTTTTTTTATTCCATGAAGTGGTAAGAAGTCCTCCTGATGGTAAGAGAAACGCCACCCCATAACCAATGTAGTGCAACTCACAACTTTGCTCCGGGCAGGGGTGCACTACATTGACGATCCCCACTTTGAGTCATAAGATGTTGAGACTCATTAGCCCAGTAATCTCGCTGGCTACAGTGCCCTTCAGACCGGAGCACAGTGACATTTGTACATCACTGTTCAGGCGGTAGAATGTCTGGCACCGTGGGGGTACCCACCCAGTCGGTCTCCTGCGAAAGAGACCTACCTCCGGGCAAAAAAAGATGCTTCTATTCCTAATTTAAATAAACAAACAAAAAAAAGTAAACTAGAATCATATACGAAACGTGCTGTGACATTTTTGGAATTTTGTGCGTTCTGTAGGATACTGTTAATGTACTTTAATAATTAAATAAACGCTAGAACAGTATGTGAGTGTGTAGAACTTGAAAGATTCTTAAACATACATAATGTAGGAGACTCGCTAGATGACGTCACAGCTAGGCAAGATCTTCTGACAAGCTAAGCGAGTTGGTGCCCTCGGGTTTGATGTAGCATTTAGTAGGTAAATGACGTCAGTCTCAAGCTGAAGGATGATGAATAGGGAAAGAGTTAAAAAAAGAAAACAAATGCTCAAAATTTAATTGCAGAGCCATCTTGGTGAATTCTTCAGAAACAACAATGAAAGACAACATTTTATTTGACTTTTTTTTATTCAGCTACATTTTTCGATGCAAAACCTTGTTACTACAGTTTGTCCAAATTTGGGATAATATTAAATAATAATTATAATTAATAATATATTTAATTATGTATCGTCTAAATACCATAATTATTAATTACTAATCCTTATTCTAATTAATTGTGTCATTATAGTCATTTAGTAATTTTAGCTAGTTCTAGAACTAACCAAAATTAATATTACTTGAATAAGGGGTTATAGCTCATTTCATTATAGGTTCACATCCCAACTTACGAATACTCTAACTGTCATATTTCTTTGTATAGCTATTGACTAGTCATAATATTTGTGTAGAACTTGGAACGCCAAGTGGAGGGTCAGCGTCCTTTACTGGCTGACTTGGAAGCAGCTGGTGCAGCTTTAGCCGAAGTGCTGGGAGAGCCCAGCTCGCGCCAGGACATACAGAGCAAGCTGGCAGCTGCAGCTCGCCAGTACGACCAGCTGCAGAGGAAGTTGGATAACAAGAAGGCGGAGATTGAAGCTGCGTTGAAGTAAGTTGATTTGAAGCAGCTTGTTTTATCATAGTAGATGCTGTTTAAAGTAGAATATTGATAAAAGCATTTTTCGATACAGCCAGGGGAATTTAAATCTTTAAGTTTTTTTTGGCCTAAAACTGAATATTTGTAATCAAATCTGAAAATATAGGTGAAACGTTTGAAAAAGCTCCTAGTTGTCAAATAGGGCTTTATTTTTTTTATCAATTATATGGAAAATATTGATTTGCATATCGTAGTTTTATAATGATTCTAGTGTAGGAAACCTACAATGCTGTCATATTATACTTACCAAGTTTTTATCAATAACTTTTCTAATTTGAGAGGCTTATTACTATGTTTTATTGAATAAGGGCGAATTTCTCGCATTCACTAGAGGACTATATCAAAATAATGTATTCGTTTTTATAGGGACGGACGTAATCTCGAAGAGAACGTGGCGCGTACTCTAGGCTGGCTACAGTCTGAACTGAGCGGCCTGCCAGCTCGCCTGCTAGTATCGGCTGATCGCTCGCGCCTACAACAGGCGCTCGACACGCACGAACCGCTGTACCGCGGCCTCACGCAGCGCGAGCACGAGATCATCATGCTGCTGGATAAGGGTGAGTGCCTCCTGCACAATGGCTGATCCAGGGCTGGTTCCAGGACATGGTGGAACCCTAATTGGACATAAATTTACTTATAAAAATACCAGGATCTACAAAAAATACCAAGCCAGTTTACACGCAAAATAGACGCGCATTAGTCGCCGTTAGTTGAAGAAACCAACCCGCCTCTACATACTTATGTATGTAGGTTTATGAGGACGTTGTGGGTGGGACACGTCTGCTCGCCGCGACGGGCTGAGTGTGGCTGACTTATATTATGCAACATATTCAAATAATTAATAGGCAATTTACTAACGTTCCATTTTAAGTTTTGTTAACGTTCAAATATCAACGGTTGGAGATTCACTTGGATACATACTATAGTTTACACGACCGAGGCTGGCAGCTATTTGTGTTATAACAATTCTAATAACCGATGAAAGTATTCAATAATAAAAACTTCTCGACAGGTCGTGAAATGGAGAAGAAGCCAGCGTTCCAAGGACTCCGCAAGGATCTGGACAGGATTCAGAGCCAGTGGGACAAACTCAAGAGAGAGACCGTTGACAGATACACCAGATTGCAGACAGCTATGGTAAGAGTCCTTTTAAAATAGATTAAAATACGAGTATACCGTAAAATTTTGAGAATAGTTTTAGAACATAATATGTCATAATAAAAGAAATTGCCTTTCACACTTTATCCTGACTATTATAAATATCTTCTATGTTAAGTGTTCACTTGCGCAAGTACAATAATGTTTCAAAATTATTGTAACATTAAATGTTTTTTCAATATACTAATTGAAGTACTGTGCATAAAGAAAATATAATGTATCAATATATAATAACTAGCCCAAAAAGGTACTAGCTGTACCTATTACAGTGTAGCTATTGTAGCCTTTCTATATTTGAACACCTGGGTCTGGCCTGGACCACGTATTCCTAGGAAGGCGGGGGCAAAACGCAAATAGAGCCTCGTAGTAACAAAAAATATAACCAGCGATTGTGTACTCACGTATAAATGATCGCTTGCAGGAGCACTTGCGCAAGTACAGCAAAGCGCAAGAGTCGTTCGTGCCCTGGCTCAATGATGTAGAGTCTCGTCTGCGGGCGCTGCCCGCCACCTCGCTGGCCAAGCCCGAGCTGGAGCGGCTGCTGAGGGACCTGCAGATGATCAGGAACGACGTGTGGAAGAGGTGCGTACATTCAAAAGATAAAATTATTCTAACAAAAATAAACCAACTTCAAACTAAAAAGCAAAAAATAAATTTGCTTCGCACAAACTAATGTTTTTTTTCTTCGTTTAGTATACGTAACGAAATGATTTAACAGTTATCAAGTAAATGCTACTAATATCGATTTAACCAAACAAACAGTTTATAACCCTTTTTACCAGTCAAAAAGTAGCCGTTGTTCTTTCTCGGGCTCTAGACTATCTGTGTACCAAATTTCTTTCTAATCGGTTCGGTGGTATTAGTGTGATGAAAAGACAGACAGAGTCACTTTCGCATTTATAATATTATTATGGAATATGGATTTGCTCATTGTTCCCTTAGCTCCTATCAACAACTGCAACTGCTTAGGTTACTTACTGTGTGTACTTAATAAAAATAATTATAGCTTCTTTATGTTTTTATTAAAGTTTTTTTTTTGCATCAGGTCTGGTGAATATGAGAACAACAGAACCCTGGGTGAGACGCTGATCTCTGCGTGTGACGTAGATCAAGAAATCATCAGGAAGCAACTGGACACTATGAAGGAGAGATGGGACAGAATCAATAATGGTACGTTTAAAATTCAATATCGAGAACTTATCTATATTATATTCTTCAATAAGATAATGTCGAGTAAAAGGAATTAATATACCATTCGCAATATCCTAATTAAAAACTTAATACGTTATTTAAATTTATCTCTAACCGATATAGTATTCAATTTTCTTGCGTCTTTTTTCATTGTATGTTCTCTGTAATATATTTTCTTTCTCTTTCTTACTTTCTTCAATTCTTCCCTTTCTTTTCACAGAGGTGCTCCAGCAAATTGAATACGTAGAATCCACGTCTCGAAAGCTAGGTGACTTCCTGGAGAAGGTCAGGGCTGTGGAAGTGCCTCTCACCAGGTGCGAGGAGAAGTTGGAGTCAGCTCTGAGTTCCCCCCCTGCAGCTGCGCGGGACGCGGTAGCCAGGCTCACTGAGCACGTGCACGCACTGCGGGCGCCACTACAGGTATGCGTGCACATATTCATTTAATGTATCTAAAAAAACTATACACGTGGGCGTGCATATGTGTATCTATATGTATCTAAAAAAAGTAAGAGGTTTTTTAAAGGCTGGTTACATACGCGTGACAACGTGATTGACTGGACGTTGATACATCAGTTCTTTGGCTACTTATAAAGATTTTTAAGTTTCATCTAAATTATTATTCTTGCTTTACCGAAATTATATTTTTTTGGGGAAGACGCTAGTGGTTAAGTCAGAATTTTTTACTAGATGGCTAATAAAATTTGCTATAACAATAATAAATTTCTGTCCACAGAGCGTAGAACAAGCAGCCGACGATATAGTAGCACTAGCAGCTGACGGAGGACCTGGTGCTGCAGAGAGAGCCAGGAGAGTCCTGGACGATACCACCTCATCATTAGCAGCTAGGATCCAGCGCTTGGACGATGGAACAGCTGCTGCTGCTGAACAGCTGGCTGGTGTCGCCAAGGCTGTGTCCTTCTTCCAAGTAAGAATCTGTACTAAATAATAAAAGGACAGACAATATCAGATATGTTTTATAAAGTACTTTTTATTGCTTACTTGAAATTAATGTTCTAAAAGAAGTTAATTTGGATATTTATTTGGTAAATCAAATTCTTTGTGAGGATTTGTGACGTAAATACTACGTTATTTTTTTAACTTGTAGTAATAAATAAACAAATATTATATAAACCTGCGTGTCATATGACGTCACTTGACAGTAAAGACTTGTCTTTAATAATATTATCAATTATTTATTTTCCAACAATACTTCAAACCGAAATACTCAGATTTTTTTTTTGGTCCATTAGGTATATGTTTGGTTCTGACATGCATACACTAAAATAATTTTATTTTAACAGGATAAGATTAAAACAGTATCCGGAGATATGTCAGAGTTGGAAAAAGAACTAGATGGTATGAAGCCCCCGGGCAGAGACATCAAAGCCGTTCGCGCGCAGTTGGATGAAGTTGGAAGGTTCTGGAAGAAATTGGAAAGAGCTGACGATTGGATCGCTGAAGCTGAACGCTTTGGGGAGAACCTCATCGATGGAGGCTATGGAGATACCTCGAAAGCCAGGGATCATGTAAGTGGAGATTTTATTTAGATCAAACCAAGGTATGTATTTGGATATGTTGTGTGTCTAACTTAATTGAAAATACAGTCAAATATCCTATTGTGAAATCTTCTAGTGTAATTAGATTGTACAAAACAAAAATGATAGGTGTTTTTGATATTTTATCCTTAACAAACTTTAGGGGTCAAATTTTGCCAGCTAAAATTGACCCACACATCGCGATACCATATCTCTTTAACGTAATACAAAGTCAAAGCCAAAAGTATTATTATCTATTCTACTAGACTACATGTAGTAACACTTTTCAATTGTCATGGTTTTAAAAAACATTGAACACCGGTTCGGCAGTTTCTACAGAGAGAATGAATTTTAATATATTTTTCTTAGGTGGAAGGACTCCGTAAACATCTGAAGAGGATGGAGGACAGGACTCGCGCACGGGAACAAGATCTTGACGACACGTTGAGTAAACTTGAAGCCTTCTACAAGGCCTATGATTCCGTTATGGATGATATTGATGAGGTATGTCACTTTCATGCATTATATTTTAAAAAAATCCGTAAGATGTTATTTCTCTTGATCACAGGCGTGAATGCGTAAGCATAAGACACTCTGTATATGAATAGTCATAAAAACACATGTCATATGAAATCTCAGATAAAAACCCAATTTAAAATAAGTGTGACTCACATTACCTAAAATTAGTTCAATTTTTGGCTAACTGACAAATCTTAAATAAATGGTATAATTTTAGCTAGAAGGTTACCGCACCCTCTATTTAAAAAGCAACGCCATTATCAAAAAACATTCTTCACAATAAACTACATAACAAATTCATCACTTTCCCAGGCCGCCGAACAGGTACAAAACCTGAAACCGGTGTCTTCCGACGTGGATCAGATCCGCGTCCAGCAGAAGGACTTCTCGGACCTCAAACAGAGAACCTTGGAGCCGTTGGGCCAGAATGTCACCCATTGCAACAGGATCGGCCAGGGTCTGGTCAGATCGGCTCTGCAGGGAGTTCCAACCAACGAGCTAGAGAAAGACTTGGAGAAGATGAACGATAGGTGGAACAGCTTGAAGGAGAAGGTGAGTTAGGATAAAATGAAATTTATTTACTTATTTATTCCATGTTACATATCTTAGTCTAGACAGGAATTAAGTAACAGGCAGTCTTATCACGAGACAGTGATTTCTTACAGTCAAACACTGAAAATAAAAATGTGTATATAAACGGGTGTCGAAGTATAACTTGTCTGTCTATTAAGTTGTATTTTTAAAGTTTAGTCTCTCTCTATTTCTTTAAAATAAAGAAAATTTATGCATCTTCTTTTTTCTTTTTCTCTTATTTGTATATCGCTTTCTATTGTTCCTAAGTCATATATGTATTTCATTTGTTATAAAGTTACTTTTGTACTACATTTGAAAACGTATATATAAAAAAGAAATATGCCTCACACATCTCTACTTGTCTCTTTCTCTCCAATATACAAGTCTATATCTCCTCTCAGATGAACGAGCGCGGTAGACGTCTAGACGTAGGGCTGCTGCAGTCAGGTCGCCTGGCTGAAGCTCTGGGCGGTCTGGCTCGCTGGCTGGCCGATACTGAGGAGCTGGTTAGGAACCAGAAGCCACCATCAGCTGATTACAAGGTGGTGAAGGCGCAGTTGCAGGAGCAGAAGGTATATTATGGTAGTGGTGTATTAGGGTTGGCAGTTAGGCAAAAAGTATGAAATAAAGCCCTTACTATAGGTATATATAAAAGTTTGAACGTTTGCGGTGAAAATCTGATGATGTAAGGTGATGACCATTTATAGAAGCATAATAAAATGAAATAGTTTGTGTTTCTTGTAATATTTAAACAAATAATAATAAAATAAAAAATCTGTACAATTTTTTACAATGGTAAAATTATAAGATGACACAACAAGCTATATAGCTCATGAAAATAGTACCTGGCTTACTATAACCGTTTATATAATTTATTACTATAAATATCCTATTATATACACCCACGGATGCTATAAAAATTTAATTTGTTTCGTATTAGCATATCAAATATCTTTATATAGAATTTAATTTATATCCAACACTATAAAATATAAATATTACGTGTAACTTAAAAAATTATTTTCCTCAACAGTTCCTCAAGAAAATGCTAACGGACCGTCAAAACTCGATGTCTTCCTTATTCGCGATGGGTAACGAGGTGGCTTCAGGCTGTGATGCCGCAGAGAAGAAAGCTATTGAGAAGCAGCTGAAGGGCTTGCTGCAGAGGTTCGATGCGCTGGCCACCAGCGCCCAGCAACGCATGCTGGACCTGGAACAGGCTATGAAGGTGACACTCTTTCTCTATCTTTAACCACTCACTCTTGATTTCTCTTCATCTCTGTCCCTGTTGAATCTATTAAATTACAGAAACCTTACTTTATAGCGTTCTATTTTTTCAATAGAATTTAATTAATTATTGTTTTTTTTATGTGTCGATATGGGATGCATTTTTGATTTTTTTTATATATAAGAGTTTTTATTTTCTTTATTATAAAAGTTGTCATCTCTGCTATGTTACGATACATTGACTGTATTATATGTATTAGTTAAAAAGAAAATACGTAAATTGTCATAGGTGGCAAAAACATTCGAAGAGCAATTACAACCGCTGGTGGAATGGCTCGGAGTCACCGAGAGGAAGGTGAAGGCGTTGGAACTGGTACCCACTGATGAAGAGAAGATACAGCAGAAGATCAGGGAGCATACGGTGAGTTTATGGTGATAAAAGTAGAGTTGTAAGAAGGGTTGGTGATCAATAACGTTTGCCCATTGAATGTACAGCTAAATGCATCGAAAATGCGTAACAGAGCTTTATTATTCACACTAGTTTTCACATAAGTGGTACCTACCTATGTTAAACTTGAAGCAATATTTAATTCTTCATACTTACTGTTTTTGGTCTGTTGTGCGTAATAAACTTATTTTCCAAGTATTTTTCTTCTGTTAAAAAAAAATTGAAACTTATTACGTCTTGATTATAAATCCTTCCAAACCGGTTGTGCTACCATAACGATTTAAAAGTCTTACTAAATTAGCCTAGTGGAATAAAGTAGTCTTTAGCTTTGGATATGAATCGTATGTTTAAACTCCCAGGGCATCCACGACGATATACTAGCCAAGCAGCCGCCATTCAAGCAGCTGACGGAGACAGCAGCAGAACTGATGCCGTTGGTCGGAGATGATGAAGCCGCTGCCCTCGCAGACAGACTGCACCAAGCTACCGATAGGTTATTATTATAATTCTTAAATTTCACTTAGTATAGGATATTTTTTTAGTTTAACTAGATTAAGTAATTGTTTATGGGAGTCAAAATAGACAAGGCTCAAGGTTCCAAAGATAAAGCTGTTTAGAATCCCGGCTTACTTTTATTATACAGGAAGGACTATTTATAAAATAAAGTGGCAAGTTGCTTAGTAAGTGCCTTCTATTGAATTAAAATATGATTTGACAAAGCTTCTTTAATTCTCTTAAAAATAAAGTTCTTTCCATTATATCATGGTTGTTAACTATTTGGATTATTCTATATTCCTTCAAGCCGGATTTATAAAACTCTAATTTAAAATAAGACCAATTATCGTATTAATCTTACTTACTCTTAATTAATAGTAATATTATAATAATAATGTCATGTATATTTAGATACCAAGCGCTGGTAGACCACAGCCTGAACATAGGCGACCTTCTAGAACAATCTCGCAAGGGTCTTCGCCACTTGGTGCTGACGTACCAAGAGTTGTCGGCCTGGATGGACGGCATGGAGCAGTTCCTCGCCAGGAGGAAGGTGCTGCCAGTCCACATGGAGAAACTGCTGCGGCAGATGGATGAGTTAGCGGTGAGTTTTAACATTACCTCTACTAGGAAGCTTGTGATGTGAATTTTATTGTAAAAATAATAATAGTAAGAACTCTTTATTATAAATTATTATAAAACTGAAGACATTTTTATCAATAAAATTATACGAGAAATATAGCGGTTATTATTATTATTTATGGCTAGTAAAAATATTGAGTATCAAAATATTATATAATCTGAATTATCTCCCTACAGGAAAAAACGGAAGAGATTTCAGCAAAGCAAGAAGCAGTAGACAGCACCGTGGAATCCGGCTTGGAACTGATGAAGCATATCTCCGGAGACGAAGCTTTGCAGCTCAAGGATAAGCTGGACGCTCTTCAGCGGCGGTACCACGAGCTCACGAGCCGTGGCGCGGACCAACTCAAGATGGCCTCTGACACCTTGCCATTAGTCCAGCAGCTGTATAACTCTCATGCCAAGTAAGTTTTGTGCTACAGATGAAGTTCTGGAGATCAAGGTAAAGATGGTTGATCTTTAATGGCAGTACTAAGAGTGCATCAGCCAGGATGCTGACCAGTTTTAGTTGACTTCTGATAGTTAGTCTTGTTATTTGGTCCCGTTTTGTCCAGCCTATCCAATACAACACAGACGCCAAGTAACTCCAAAGTCTAAGGTTAAAGTCGACAAAAATATGCCTCAACGTCTTCAACAGTTAAAAGCAAGTTTACAATTTTTAACTGACCTGCATTAATAAACCTTCTAGCAAACAATCTTTCTTTGCATCGGTATACCTACAATTATTATTGTATATAATCAAATAGTAGTTCTACAAATCGGAGTACTAGTATGTGCCAGAAATTATCTCGTACAAAGAAATAAAGTCTTTGATAAGTAATTTGAAAAATTTGCCCTCAGACTCTCAGACTGGATGTCCAGTGCCGAGACCTGCCTCCAATCGGTGGAGCCTCGTGAAGAGGATATCCTCAGGTTGGAAGCGGAGTTGCAAGAGTTCAGACCAGTTCTGGATAACATCAATGTGGTTGGACCACAGTTGTGTCAGGTTAGTGCTTTTATTGAATATTTACTATCTTTTAGCAATACCAATTATAATTACCACTGCAGAATATATATATAAAAAAAAAAACAAATTTCTTAGAATTATTTAATTACTGAGACTTAAGACTACGTGAGTTGTCTAGCGCGAGGCTAAGATCTCTCTAAATACAATTAAAAACATGTAACTAAAACTTATTCTATGTTCCCACGGCCGACAAGTGCAGCGTCGGCGAATGCTATCACGTACACACGTACATTAAAAATAATAAGATAGTTTTTTTGTGAAATGATAGAGTTGTGTAAAATGTTAGTAAAGGTCTTACTTTTAAGTACCAAGTCTGCAGGAAAGTAGAAGGGACTGGAATCAAATACTTTTGATTTAAAAAAATTTTGATGGGACTTTAATACTCTTTAACGTCATAAATCATTGTCGGGAAATTATCTACTATTAAATTATCTAATGAATTTGTGACGTTATCAGTGAATTTAAAATTGAATTTTGTATGACTATAGATATCTCCCGGAGAGGGCGCCACCCACGTGGAGGGGATGGTGACGCGAGACAACAGACGGTTCGACGCGATCGCCGAGCAAGTGCAGCGGAAGGCCGAGAGATTGCTGCTTAGCAAGAAGGTAATATAATATATTTATTTAATTTGCATAAGTAATATACAACGTGTTACAGAAATGCGTGGTCATATTGAAGGATCTCATTTCATTTGAATTATTTGTGATCAAGATATTGATTTTTTTTTATCGACCAGTATATGGACTTTTAAATTTATCGATACTACGAACATCACTTTAGACTTTAGAGCTGTCACGTGTGTTTACTACAATGACACTGGGTGGTAGCTTTTTACAGATTTTTTTCGTAATTAAAGTCTCTCTTTCTGTCTTTACAGCGTTCGCTAGAAGTAGTAGGTGATATGGAAGAGCTAGTGTCCTGGCTGCGTTCGGCGGACGCGCAGCTGCGTGCGAGTGCGGCGCCGAGCGCGCGCGCGGAGAGGCTGCGCGCGCAGCTGGCGGCGCTGCGCCCGCTCGCTGATGACGTGGCCGCGCAGAGGGCCAGGGCGAGGGATCTTCTCTCGCAAGCCAAGAAGGTAAGAGATAGAGTGTGGAGTGGTGAGAAGAGTCGTGAAGTTGGTTTTTTAATACTGTTTTTTTATTATGGATGTGTTAAAGTTATGTAGTGTTAAGCATGAGAAAGAAAGAAATAGATATACATTTATTACAAACACAACAAAACAAAAATACAACAATATGCAACATAATTAAAAATTTCAATAAAACCATAAGAATAATAGATAGAAACAAGGCTGTGAACACAGTTTTCAGTAACTGTTAAAATTTAACGCAATAAAATAATTCAAGTATAACAGTATCCCTTGCATCCGTTACACTTATTGTGTGAATTCATTTTATTATATCATAATAATACTAATACAATTTAATCAGGTCCTCCGCGAGTGCCAGTCCAGTGATGAAGCGGGTATAATAAGGGAAAGGAGTGAGGAGCTGAAGGAGTTGACGGAGGAAGTCGGTCAGCTGAGTGCCGCGAGGTTGGCTGCGCTGGAACAGGCGCTGCCGCTAGCTGAACACTTCGCTGATACACATCAAGGGTAAGTGGGGGGAGTTATGCGGGAATTTGGGGCAACGGGGGCCTGAAAATAATTAAAATTTATCTTTCATATTGAAATACAATTTTCACTAAAGTCCGTACAGTGATTTTTTTATGGAAAACTAAAAAATGTCTATAATTACATACATAAATGGTAACTGAATTTCGCGACTGTCATATAAGATAGAGATTGGAAAATTAAATAAATAAATGGTAATACTTCTAGTGTTAAATTATATGTAAGTCTCAAAAGGACTCGTATCCAGAGCCCTAAAAATATTTGTAAAAAAAATCTTAACATGTGTGTTAATATTGTAGCCTATCCATGTGGCTGGATGACATGGAGAAACAGATCCAGATGCTAGCCATGCCCGCCCTTCGACCTGAACAGATCATCCAGCAGCAAGACAAGAATGAGGTACGTAACTTAATTTTTTTCTTTGTCTTTTTTGGTAAAGGTAACAGAGTTTCTTGCCGGATATTATCTGTAGTAAATGTAGTGGCACTAAATGTTGCCTAGTTGAATAAAGATACATTAAACTTTAACTTTAATTATTTTTTATCTGTATTTATTTACAAAGATCATTCAATGGTGAAAATAATATGTCCACTGTCTTTAAATAAATGTATGACAAAAAAATGTTTATAATTTTAATTTAGGTTACCTTTAATTGTCTTTTGAGTCTGATCACACAACTTTATTCATACTTATTATATTGTAAGTTACTACAATACAATAAACTTGAATTTTAAGAAACTAATCCCCCCCCCGTCTCCCCTTAGATGCTCCAACAGTCGATCGACGGGCACAAGCCTCTAGTGGACAAACTAGCGAAGACCGGTGAGGCTCTCGCCAGGCTAGTTGGTCCTGATGATGCAGCGGAAGTCAGGGATACGGTGGACGCTGACTGCGAGAGATACGCCGCGCTCAGAGCCGAGCTGAGGATGAGGCAGCAGGAGTTGGAACAGGTTTGAATTTTGTTTTTCAAGGGTGATTTTTATTTTCAATGGTGGATTTTTTTTTTCTTGAATGGTGTGTTTTTGTTATAAAGTATTTTTCAATATTGAAACTATTGGTAAAAATGAAAATTTACAATAGCAGTGGTATGCTATTGTCTAAGTTCGATTTTTTGTCTATGGAACTCCTACACTACTATTTTGTATTCTAATAAATATAGTCAGTTTCAATTGTCTTTAAAGTGTATAACTTTATTAAATCATCATTATAAATGTCTATTATAACTGGCTGATTTGTCGTGTCAAATAAAAAAAAATACATATTAAAGGTTATCCATACCCTTACTTATAAATCATAATGTTTTTTTTCTATTATTTTTAAATAAGTTTTAATAATATGTCTATCTGTACAACTAACTAACTGTATATAACTCCCAGGCGCTGCAAGAGTCGTCAGTATTTGCTGAAAGGTTGGAGGGGATGGTGCGCGCGCTGTCCGGAGCTGCTGACCAGCTGCAGAGAGCTGAACCGGTCTCAGCGCATCCGCATAAGATACAGTATGTACCTTTTTAAGGGGGGGGGGGTGATTTAAAAGGAGGGTTAGTTTTTGGTGTGTAGATGACTGGAGTGACTTAAAAAGTTGCCTTTGGAAGTTTTTTAAGTAGTTTTTTGAAAATTTAATTTAGAGTGAAATAGTTATTGTATTTTGATGATTTAAATGAATTTTATGATATTTCAATAACATTACGTATTTTCACGAGAGAAGAAGGGAGTAAAAAATTAGGTTAATCTAATCCAGTTACAATAATAAGAAAAAGAGGGCTTCTATTCGTTCGAGATTGGGCTGTTTTACTCGTTTCTTATATTTCTTATTATAGAAGTGTAGCTGTTTAAGTTCAGAGTTTTAATGCCGGTTTTTTTCCGTAGAAACTGTCTTCCGAATCGGTGGCTAATGTTTTGTATACAATTACGATACAAAATTGTTACTATATGTAGCTTAGATTAATAAAGATAATATATTTGACTCGTTACTTTAATTTTGACTTGATGACTTTGACTTTAATTTAGACTGATATTATTTTTGACTTTGACATTAATTTTGGCTCTGACTCTAATTTAGACTTAGAACTAATATGATGTCCCCCCCCGCCCCCAGGGAGCAGATGGACGAGAACCACGCGCTGGTGGAGGACCTGCGCGCGCGCGAGGAGGCGTACCGCGCCGTGCAGCGCGCCGCCGCCGACGTCATGGGCAAGGCGCGCGCCGCCGACCCCGCGCG
>JADANM010000147.1:1014260-1090269 GCA_026213755.1 Eurema hecabe | reverse complement strand
AGGTAGATAGCGTTAAATCATGTGGCAGGCATGATGGATTGCTAGCTCAGTCTTCTCTATGTTCCAACATGCGGATAAAAAAGCTGGTGTATAACCTAATGTTAAGAAATCATTGCCACATTTAAGGGAAAGGTTTTTCGGAAGGTCCCTAAGTCGTCCCTAAGTTATAAGTTTTCTAAAACTTTGGCGTATTCTTCAAAACGACTTTACTTTAATTAAGCATACTTAATCTATACTTTTTTTATGACGAATAAGCAGACATACATTTTTGGTTCCCTTAAGAATTGAAAATTACATTTATAAGCTATGACATAAATAAATATGTATGTAAATGTCCGGCTCGAAGGACCATAGCTAACATAAGCGAATCCCCAGGTGGCCGGAGACCCTCAGATCCTGGAGGTGGAGTTAGCGAAACTGAAGGTGGTGGTCAACGACATCGCCGCCCACCAGGCCAGTGTTGACACCCTTAATGAAGCCGGCGCTCATATTGTTCATCATGGTGAGTTACTTTAGCCTTGATTTTTAATTGCCATATTAAAATTTGTAATTTTGACTGACTCATTAGTATCCAGTGAAACCTGTAGTAAAATGACACTGTAATTTTAAAAGCTTGTTTAAAAATAATTAATTTATGTTGATATTGTCAATGTTATTCATTATTTTATTATTTTTTTATGCGTCTGTTTGACGCTTCGATCAGCTTATCCTTAAGATAGACTGATACTAATGTCGTTTTCAGCAAAGGTGTACTTCTTGACATTTTGACACATGTATTTTTTATTAAACAGGCACCGATGAAGCCGGCGAGACGGCGGAGAAACTGGCAACACTGAACAGGAAATGGCGCGAACTGCAGCAGAAGGCGCGAGACCGACAGTCGGAGCTCGAAGATGCTTTGAGAGAAGCGCAGAGGTACATATATAAAATTTGTTTATAAAATGGACCATAAAAAGGTGATTTATCAGCATTTGCCTTACCGCAAACGCAGTCCCAGCACTGATATAGCGTTGAATAATACAAATAAACTAAATCGATATAATTCACTGCGATTGAATGAAATATAAATACCAGACGACCGCATGGCGCAGTGGTCACACAACTGCTTTCTGCGCGAAGGGTCGTGGGTTCGATTCCCACACCGGAAAAATATATTTGTAATTTACATTTGTATTTTTCTGGGGTCTGGGTGTTGCTATGTATTGTACGTATGTATTTACAAAAGAAAAGTATGTATATGTAATTTATTCCGTTATCTAGTTGCCATAACACAAGCTTCGGCTTAGCTTGCAACTAGATGGCGCTGTGTATAAATGTCCTGAAAATATTTATTTATTATTTATTTATTTATGAAATGCCTTGCAGAGATGGTTATGGAGCAATAAGATCGCCTTTTATGCATTACTACTTATGATTTCTTTTTATCTGTATACTTTTATCGTTTTTATGTGCAATAAAGTGTCTTAAATAAATAAATAAATATGTATATTAATATGTATTTTTCTTACAGTTTCAACGCTGAAATAGGCGACCTACTATCGTGGTTGTCGGAAGTAGACAGCGTGGTTGTCGCATCCAAGCCCGTGGGCGGGTTGCCGGAGACTGCCACCGAGCAACTAGAACGGTTTATGGTGAGCTATAGACTATAGAGTATAGACGTTACATGTTGTCTATGGACAGTAGATAAAATGTATGAAAGGGAAAAATTATTAGTCTAAAAATTTTTAAATTATGATAATAATAATTTAATAGTTATTATAGGACATTTTTTTTTCATTTGTATAAATATTTTAATTTACACGCCCAATATACAAAACCATGTCATTGTCTATTTCCTTCATGCTGTTCTAATAAAATCATTATCATAACTAGTGAAACTGGTTTTAGCTGTACAATATATTATAATTTGATTTTATGTATATTATATGACCATATATTATATGATATTATGCCATATCATAGACAAACTTCGTGAAAACACGTAAACGTCGTATGCTCATTTATAAATCTTCCCCAAACAGGAGGTATACAACGAAATAGAAGCCAACCGCCCGAAGGTAGAGGCGGTTCTTCATCAGGGCCAGGAGTACGTGCGGCGTCACCAGCGCCCCACAGCGTCACAATTACATCTGAACCTCAAGAACTTGAAGAGCAGATGGGATAATGTGACCTCTAGGTAAGATATTAGGATACGCGTACACACATGCGTACGTGTATGTAAACGTGCATACGAATATAATTTACATCGTATATTGAGATTTTTATTCTGTGTTACTCGTAGTCAAGAAAATATAACTTAGACATCTCAAAACAAACAGTACTCTGTCGCACTATTATAGCAAATAAAGTGCTAAATAATATTTGTAAGCTCAAAATACAGTGAATATTTATCCGTGTCAGGGCGTCAGACAAGAAGATCAAGCTGGAGATAGCTCTGAAGGAGGCCACGGAGTTCCACGAAGCGCTGCAGGCCTTCGTGGACTGGCTCACCTCCGCTGAGAAGACGCTCACGTCTGCCAAGCCCGTGTCCAGGGTCATGGAGACGCTGCTTAGTGAGTATCTTAGTGTAAATCAGTTTATTGGGCGTAATAATATAATATTCCGCTTGGCGTGGAATGCAAGGGGCATTCCACGGACAGGTAAAAAATGTTAATGTTTCAGATTTCAATACTATCTTAGTCTGTTATACCTATATTGGCCCTCAACCTAGTCAATCAATATTTTTACTCTGTGGTACATAGTTATTGATTTAGAGGCTAATGAATTGTTGAGTCTACAGCAGGAATGCACTATTTGTAGTCCCAAAAAACGTAATTTAAAACCTTAAAAACAATAAACTTTATAAAGGAGTTTTATAGTTTAGATATTGAGCTCTCTTTTGACATTTTTAGAAAGTGTATTTTATTTTTGGAAATTAAAAAAATAGAATTTTATTCTATTAACTCGAATGCCCAAATACGAAAAATAGATGGCAAAATAGTGCCAGCTATTTATTCATAGGGACAGTCAGAAATTCCTTAGTTTAACGTATGCGAAAGATTATAACTTTTATTAAACTTTTTCAAGGCTTTTAAACATGTATCTGTATGGTACAGAAGTTCTTGAGTTCTTAGTAGCGAATTTACGACTTAGAGGTTAAACCTTAATCATTTTTTTCCTACCCTCAGCCCAAGTGGAAGAACACAAAGCGTTCCAAAAGGAAGTCTCGACTCACCGCGAGACCATGCTCCAACTGGACAAGAAGGGCACCCACCTCAAGTACTTCAGCCAGAAGCAGGACGTGATCCTCATCAAGAACCTGCTGGTATCAGTCCAGCACCGCTGGGAGCGAGTGGTCTCCAAGGCAGCTGAGAGGACCAGGGCTCTGGACCATGGGCTGAAGGAGGCTAAGGAGTTTGCAGACATGTGGTGAGTTTGGTAGAAGACCATTTATAACTTGACCATTTATAATTAACAAGCAGAACTTGACAGCTCCGGAGTAGGTTACTGGCCTTTAAAATTGTAGCGGGATGATGAGGATCCCATGATCAAGTCAATGAGCTGGTCTTCATGACTTAATATCGATTTAAACCCATTAGTTATGCCTTTTTTATTATGGAATAGGCAAAATGATCACTATTTACCTGCTTAAATGTTTAAAACTGTGCTAACTGAATTTATTTTTGTTACAGGAACAATTTGATGAACTGGCTGAACGATACCGAACAGCAGTTAGACCAACTTAATTCAGAGGCTAACGTCAACGATCCAGAAAAGATTAAACAGAGGTATGTCTATAAAACTCACTTAAAATTATTAAAGCTAAGCCAAGTTAATGTTCCCTAAGCCCAAAAAAAATTTGCTAGTAAAGTTTTTTAAGTTCACTCATGAATTTGATATTACAAAGTCTACCTCTTTATAATATTAGTATATAAGTAAAAACAATCAATATAGACATTCACCTTTAAAATGTACAGTCGTCTACAAAAGCATACTAGTGAAAAAATCCATTTTTGTTAGTAATTTTCTCAAATAGAGTGAACTCCAATTCGACCAATGTAATATTTTAAATGTTAAGACGTTTCTTGTGTGTATGTGTTAACATAGAATAATAACACATAGAACCGTACTATGAGCACGAAAAGTGAAGCCATTTCTATCTAGACTATTTTGGCTTGTGTGCGTGTCATCGAGTATAAGAACGTGCTCTTAATCTAGTTTTGGCTACACTGACGGCGGACCGATTATTAAGAGACTATCAAGACATCAGTCTATGAGTTATATATTTATGTGAGCTAATATGTTATTGTAGAATTTTACTCAAGAATATTACAATAAATTTACTACCCAGGTTGACAAAACACCGAGAGTTCCAAAAAGCTCTCGCCTCAAAGCAGCCCGCGTACGATCAGGCCATGAAGACCGGCAAGAATCTCAAGGACAAAGCGCCTAAAGCAGACGAACCCGCGCTACGCGACATGTTAGCCGAGCTTAAGGGCAAATGGACCACCGTTTGCTCCAAAGCTGTAGATCGGTAAGGCAGAATCGTGTTTCAGAAGTTGAAAGCTATGTAGATCGTTATTTAATTCGTTACAAATAAATATTTGCATTATTTTCTACTATACAATTTTTCTAAACCTCTACTTCGGCGTTAACTCTTACTACTCTTGCTCCTACTCCAACTCCACTTATCTCTTTCTCTTCCTCAACAGTCAACGCCGCCTGGAGGAAGCTCTCCTGTACTCCGGTCAGTTCAAGGACGCGATGTCAGCGCTGCTGGACTGGCTGAAGAAGCAGGAGACCAGATTGGGAGGAGATTCCCCCGTCCACGGTGACCTGGATACTGTCATGGCGCTCATTGAACAGCATAAGGTTGGTTTTGTGATTATCTAGCTACAGCCCCGGCTTTGCACGTTTATTAAAAGAAAATCATTTACATGTTTGGGTCTCTCTTTTTAAGTCTATTTGAAATATAATACGTTATTATTTGTTTTAGCAATTCGAGGAAGACCTACACTCGCGCGAGCAGCAGATGCAGTCTGTTATGAAGACCGGAAAAGACCTCGAAGCTACGGTAAGATTACGTATTATTGTTAAATAATTACTCACACACACACCCACACACACACATACATACATATTGTGTGTATGTATGTATGTACATATTACATACATACATACACACAATATGAATACAAATATACACTTCAGCTACCCTAGAATACCTATTTTATGAGATTATTTAAAAAAAATATTGAAGTTGAAGCATATCCATATTTGTATCAATTTTTAGCGATATTAGTTTCAGCAAAACTGCTTTCTATCTATCAAAATTTAAATCCCGTATTGTCCTGGAAACGGACTGAAACGCGGGTAAATCCACGAGGCGAGATTAACTTTATAATTAATGTATGTCTTAACTCATCAGGTGCCAGCCGAAGATGCACTAAACATCAAGCAGCAGTGCAGCGAGCTGCGGCAGGCCTGGGAGACCGTGGTCACCCTCAGCGAGAGGAAAGCTCAAAAAATGGAGGCTGCTCTCAAAGAGGTAAATTTGGATCTCGTTTTCTATTAAAAATTATGTTTAAAAGTGCAAGTTCGAAATAATATTATTGTTAATAATAGTTTAAACTGTTAATATTGAGTAGTTTGCATACCAATCAATGAAAAATAAATTAAATAATAACGTATAATTAAATAATCTGTGACGCTGTAATATGCTCTTTTTGTACTTAGTATCTAAGTAATAAATATATTTTTAGTCACTAAACAATAGCAGTAAAGAATATATCTTACAATATTAAGGCCGCCCCACTAATGTGCTGAATCGCGCTTATAATATTTATTCGAGAGTTAGCGTATATACAGACACTAAACTAAACAATATCAGATAATGTTAAAGGAGCCAGTCTTCCACAACACAGGGAAACCTGTGGAAGCTGTAAATTATGTAATGATTGTGAATAAATGTATTTTTATTTTTTTTTCTTATACTACTTCTTGACATCGAACCATAGGGGCCTTAGTCAGTAGTTCGACTGGTCGAGGATCGAAGGTTACTATCTCCACAAACATCATCTGTGACATTGTTGGTTGACGTATCGACAGGCGGAGAAACTCCACAAGTCGGTGAACATGCTGCTCGAGTGGCTGTCGGACGCGGAGACCCGTCTCCGGTTCAGCGGAGCGCCGCCCGACGCGGAGCCCGAGGCGGAGCACCAGCTCAGCGAGCACAGACGCTTCGTCGCCGAGATGGACGACAAGCGCCGCGACAGGGACGACACGATCGCTCTAGCTCACTCTATCTTAGGGCGAGCGCATCCTGACGCCGTGCCAGTTATCAAACACTGGATTACTATCATACAGAGCAGATGGGATGAGGTCAGTGCTTATTGTTGGGATGTACACTTTATACTTGGCACTTTACACTTGGCACTTTACGTTTGACACTTACACTTAGTTCATAGCATTAGCTACCAGTATAGACTGAAAAACAGCCAACAATGACAAGAATTGAATTTAATAAAATTAATGTGGTTTAAATCTGGGGTATGCAAATTATTCTAAAGCTCAATCATTAATCAAAATAATATAGTGTATGTCAAGAGAAAAAAATCATTAAAAGCATGCATATAAATCCAACAGGTCATATAAACCAATGTCTCTTATAACTTAAAACACTAGTGAAATATTTTTTATAATTTACACTTGAAAGGCACTCGTCACTTTTACAAGTGCAAAGTGTCTAAAGCTATCTTTTGCATTTTATTTTTTTACTAGCATTTAATACCGAAAGAAATGTTATATATTATACATACAGGGTTTTTTTCCCAAACGGTAGCCTTGGTCATATCGTATTTAATAGCGATTAAATGATTGCAAATTCGTAGAGATTAGTTTATCGTGGCAATATCTTATCAATATAATAATACGGAAAGATCTTCTTACTGTATTTAGTCGTCACTTAAAAATTGTTTATATAATATTTGGATTTAGAAAAATAAATAATAAAAAAGAAACAAATATGAATGTAAATAAACCGCGAAAACTCATGGTGTCTGTGTTGCCAGTGATTAGGATTTTCTCGAAAGTATCAGCTGGTCAGGTTTGTTTTTATTGTGTTGCCATGTTTTAATTTAAATTCCTTTTTTGTATTGAATTATGTATGTATAGAAATAAGAAACGTTTATTAAAATCATCTAGTTTTTGTTTTTTAGATTTCATTAAGTATTAGATAGATAGATAGATTTCATTAATAAGGTAATTTATTAAAATTTATAATTTAACTAACTGTGGAGTTAGTTAAATTATAAATTTATTGCACAAGTTTAAGTTAAATTACTTTTCTCGATACAAATATATGTGTACAAGATTTTTAATACTACTTTTGTACCAAATTCTACTTAAAACCATTGAGTAATTTAAAGTATGAGTGTAACAGGGGGTAGGTCTCTTTCGCAGGAGACCGACTGGGTGGGTACCCCCACAGTGCCAGACATTCTACCGCCTGAACAGTGATGTGAAAATGTCACTGTGCTCCGGTCTGAAGGGCACTGTAGCCAGCGAAATTACTGGGCTAATGAGTCTTAACATCTGATGACTCAAAGTGGGGAGCGTCGGTGTAGTGCAACCCTGCCCGGAGTTGGGCTTTATAGCAAAGTTCCGGGTAGCACTGCATTGGCTATGGGCTGGCGTTACTCTTACCATCAGGAGTGCGTCCAGCTCGTCTCCCCTCTTCATAACATAAAAAAAAAAAAAAAAAAAAAAACAGACAGACAGTTACTTTTTGAATATATACTAAATTATATATATTATATTTATTAAATGTTCTACCCGCGTATTTTCCATCCCCGCGTTTTTTCGACATAACAAGTACACTATAAATCTACCTGCATACCGAACTTCAGCGAAATCGATTAGGTAGTTTTTGCGCGAAAGTGCAACAAACACACATACATACATATTTACAAACTTTTAATATTAGTTTATAATATTAGTTGGAAGTTATTAAAAAAAAATATTGTTTTAATTAGGTATGGCAATGGGCCATGCAACGCGGTGGCAAGCTGGAAGCCCACATGCAGAGTCTGAAAGACCTAGACCTGGTGCTCGAAGAGCTGCTGCAGTGGCTCAGCGGACTGGAGACTACACTTATAAGTAAGTCAACTTATCACTTAGGTGACTTTGGGTCAGAGTTTGACAAGAAGAGAGCATACATCTTTCTAAAAGCACGGCAGCTCATTCCAGAGCTATGAAGCCCCAAGTGTTCATGTACGAGGATGACTACGCCCCATGTTGGCTCGCCTGCTCGTTTGTTTCCGGTGTAAAAAAAACGTTAGCGGCCAAGCCAACTAGACGAATGTCAATTGATGTAAACGTTACACTTGAGAGGCAGTATGGTGGGTCTAGTTTGCTTGGTCGGAAAGTATTTACTTCTGTTTATTTTTTTTTATATAACTAATCAATAGTATCTGTTAATCTTTAAGTAGTCGAGACAAATTTTCTTTTTTAAAATTGATATCAAATATTTAATTCTTAGTTAATCTATGTTATTATTTATTTTTAAGATATTTTCATATCATGAATTTTTATGAATAAAATTACTTGTAAGAACACAGACAAAAAATATATATCTTTTTAATTTTTTAATCTCAATTTTTTTTAATTCGTTTTAAATTTGTTTTAGTGTTCTATAGAATTTATTTATTTTTAGCACTCGAAGCTGAACCTCTACCAGAGTCGATAGAGGTTCTGGAAGGTCTGATAGAAGACCACAAAGACCTGATGGAGCACACGCAGAAGAGACAGAACGAAGTGGACCGCGTCTGCAAAGCGTACCAGGTGAGGAGTCGTGGGCCATAGAGCTATAGAGCTAGAAATAAGTTATTTAGATATTTAGGTATAAACAGGCTTGATGTCGGTGCACTGCAAACAGTGTTGGCATATCCGGCATCAAGCCAGGCAGAGTTTTTATTTAGATTTTTAATCGATATCTTTATATATAAAAGAAAGTCGTGTTAATTACTTCACTTATAACTCGATAACGGCTCAACTGATTTGGCTGAAAATTGGTGGGGATATAGTTTAGAACCAGGAGAAGGACATAGGATACTTTTTATCCAGTTTCCATGGGAATAAATTTGTTATGAAAGTAAACGCGGACGGAGTCGCGGGCAACAGCTAGTATATAAATAATTTGTAATGATTGTAATTTTTTTGATGATGGGGTTGATATGGCTTCAGAGCTAAAAGCCCAAAAAAATAAAGATAAAAAGAGCTATAGAGTAAAGAGTCATAATGCTATAGACTGCAGAGTCATAATGGATAGAGTTACAGAGTTAGTTCTTGGTCATAGACAAAACAGAATTAGTCATAAAGTTAGCAAAGGTCCTGTTTTAATAAGTTATATTATATGTTCAAAGTAATAAAAATATTAAATAAGAATATTATCAAAGGCACAGTGTTGTGTTTTGAACGAATTGGGCTGGTTTGGAATGTTGCCGCAAAAAACTATTACTCATTAAATTGGTCAATTTACTTAGGAATTGAGTTTTTTTTTTATTTTATGATTTTTTTAATCTGTGTAGACCTGTATACACCCATGTCCGTTTGGTCGAATTGGGCCGGCTTTGAACGGTGCGGTAATGACTTATGGTACTAACCCCTAAAGTGGTTAGGTTATGGCATCTTCTTGAAATTTATAAATAATTATTATATTCCTTATCAGGTCAAGAGTCAAAGTATAGGCCGAGAGTCCACGCCACGTAAAATATCAGCAAAGAGCGCGACGAAGGGCACGCCCGGGTATGTAACTAGTGTTTCTGTGTGTTTGGCTTCTAGACTATACGATCATTCATATTGGGTATATGTAATCTATGGTATTAGTGTTCTATTTTATAGAACTGCCCGCTTTAAGTATGTATACCATTAAAATCAGTATAGCCTTTCATGCATGACCATTAAAAAAAATTAAATTCATATACCCAGTATATTTGGATCGAAAATCATTCTTGTTATTTTTCATTTATAATTTCTTAAGTTCGTTTGTATTATCTGTGCGTGTTCGCTTCCACCTCACCTCGCGCCATCTCACTCTCACGTGTACTGTTGTCTCTTTCACCCGCGGCCGCCATGTTGTGACGTCATTGCATTCCGACCAATAGCCGCGGCTCGCAGCACGAGCTCAACCGAGACCGGTCGATGTCGCCCGATTACTATGGCAGTAGACGGTATAGGTGTGTATTTTATTTTTTTTGTTTCTTTTTCATTATTTTTTCTTATTTTTTCATATAATTATTGTTTTTTGGGAATTTTTAACTATATTTTCTCATGTAAAATTACTTTTTTTAATAATAATTAATAGTAAAAAATGTACCGTCAATTGTGCTTTATGTGTTCTAAAAATGAAATAGAAAATGGTGTTGTTGTTTTAAAAAGATGTTTAAAATAACGTCTTAATATATTTTTTGTAATTCTTCAAGCAAACTTTTATATTGTATATACTTACCTATTAAAAGAATAACCTCTTAATTTTAATCTATGGTCAATACACCAGTACTGCACTGTTTTCTATCGACACTCACAAAACTACCCTCATCCCGCTCTAACCCGTGTAAATGTGGCTTTCTGTCTCATGTCACGCTTGGCGCAGGTCCCGGATTCACTCGCGGAGTAGGAGAGGAAGGTTCGATGTGGTTTTTATATTAGGATTGATGTAGCTTTTGTATGGAAATCTCTTTAAAGTTAAGGATCTTTATTTTCAAACAAACACATTTTTTTGGGCTAATTCATCATAGATAAAAAATTGTGTATTGTATGGGTTTAAGTATTAAAAACAAATAAATATTTGGTAAAAAAAACAGTAGAAAAAGACATTCTCTTAAAGTGATTTCCTTAGTGATGTGACGCTTTTGTTTTTAAACACATAATAGTGTTGTTTTAAAAAGCTTCGTTGGTAGTTATTTAGTAGATTATAGATATTTGGTAGAATATATTACCACGTGTGTTGCACGATGCATCAAATTATTCCTCTACTTATTGCGCATTTGAACTGCTTTATTTAATTTTAGCTGTTTAATACCCTTTTCCATTCCAATAATCCTTTATCTCGTCCTATAATCCTTTCCAAAAGTAAGGTTTCTATAAAGAAATCTTGCGAAAGTCATGAGTAGAGATTTCATGTCATTTAAGATGATCTTTCTCCTATTATTATTGTTATTATCTTCCTCCATTTGTCCAAAAGGAAGGGTTATATCCTTTTTTCTTCCATCATAACCCATTTTCCTCCCCCCCATAGAACTTTTTCCATACATTTCAACTATATTAGTCTACTAGTTTCGGAGCTAGAACGTAATGTACAATCTGTTTAATAGACACTGGATCAAATGCGCAACTGCTACTTGCGCAAGTGACTATATGTATCTCTCTCTAACTCTTCTCACTCTTTCTGGTACGTACGCTTCAATAACATACACCCGGGATGGCGACTAACTAACAATAGGTTCGTATTGTCTTTGCTAAATACAAGCGCACCAGAAGTTGGCTTAAATGCACATACTTATTTAAAAAAATCACCTATTTACTTACTTACCTAAACTACTATTGGCACCTCATGAATTGGCTATGAACGTTCGACACATAAATTTCAAGTGAAACTCATTTATTTGTTGAAAGAAACGTATTATTTGGTGTGAAATTTTAAAAATTAGTAATTGATCCTTCATATAGACGTACATTAACAAAATTATAACTAGTTACACTCGAAAGCTACGAACCGACTTTTTTGTAATTGCATTACATTCATGTTTGCCCTGAATTGTATAAAGACTAATAAAATAAATGAGAAAACTAATTACTTTTTACGCTGTTCAATCGCGGAGTGTAGCTACGTGCATATAAAGATTACTAAAGAATTATAATCAATCTATAAAAATTCAAAATTAAAAAACACACACACACAGCATGCTTTAAGCCAACTTATCACTCTATTCCTCTAACCGAGCTAACAGCTAACAACAATGGCGATGGGTTTGTATAATCTGTGCGTGTTCTACATTATCTGTGTTGCTTTAGTCGCGTGAGCCCCGGCAGAGATTCACCGGACCGCGTTCTACCGCACTATGGACCTCGTTTCCCGCCACGGGGAAGGTAAGTCTTAAAAAAGAAAAATGTTCCTCCCTAGTTTATGGTCACCCTATGTTTATATAGGATGTTCGAAAAATTTATAAGATTTTTTTTCTAAATTAGTTGTTAGGGTTAGGCTTACCCTAGCAGAGACAGTGTTTGAATAAGTATTGTTCTGAATTAAATAAAAAGTCGAAATTCTATTATATCTTCGCTCCTATTAGTCGCAGCGTGATGTTATGTAGCTTAAGCCTTCCTCGAGAAATGGTCAATTCAAAAAAAAAATAATTTTTCAATTCGAACCAGTAGATCCTGAGATTAGCGCGTTCAAAAAAACAAACAAACTCTTCAGCTTTATATATTAGTATAGATTAGGTATTATGCGACCTTTTCATATCATTGGTAGATGGGTATTAGCTATAACTTATAAGCGTTATATGTTAAGTTAACAAAGTCAAATATATCACAATCATTTAACAAAATCTTCACATCGAAAAAATGTATGTTTTGAAGTTCATTGTGATTAAGATGTCCTCATAATGTTTTCACTACATGAAACTAAAATTGAGAGTAAACTCGACCGGTTTCATTCATTATTTTCAACATCCATTGACTTTTGAAAAGGGGTAAAGTGCTCATACAAAACATGAGGGTTGCTTATTTTATTGCTATCTTGTAAGCTCTTAAATGTACGTGTATTTATTTTTTGCTTTGCGAGCTCTGAATGGGTTGAATGCATGTTTTTTTCTGAATAGTGTTTAGCTAATTGAGTATTCTTTCTAATTTTATGCGTAGATTTTATTATTTTTTATTTTCAAATTTTTAAAATGATCAATTAACGTTTTAATACTTAAAATAAATGCAGTAACTGCAATTTTTACTATGATAATAGATTTATTTATAATCAAGATCAAGATTAAGAAATCATTCCTAAAACTAATCAAAATGCCTTTAAAATTTAGATATACAGATGATCTTAAACCTCCTAGCGTTCCTTTACGCATAAAAAGAGGTTTAAGTTACGAACCGTACCTTACTTTACCTTATCTAAACAGCGCGGGCGCCGAGCCTGAATTCCGTTCGAGTCGTGTCAAATCTCTATGGGACAAATGGAGGCACGTCTGGTTGCTCGCGTGGGAGAGACAGCGGCGCCTGCACGAGAGACTTTCTCATCTCAGGGAGCTGCAGAGAGTTTCCAACTTCAGCTGGGACGATTGGAGGAAGAGAGTGAGTTAAATGAAGATGCGAGTCTTCGCATCTTTGTTAATGAGTTTTTTAATAATATATAATATATTTTAATGAATTAAAAAAATAAATGAAAAATGAATTTAGATGTTTATCGCGTGACAAAACCTTGTGATTGATTACAAAATTGTGACGTCAGAATTGCGTTCTTAATTTGAATTTGAATCTAAATTTTGTTAGAGGAACTGTTTTAATATTTTACCAAAAATTGTTTATGCTAAAAAGTTTCACTTCAAGAAATATTATAATAATAATTTATTTATATTTAATAATAATAATAATTTATTTATATTTCACAATAATTTTTCCATTACATTTTTGTTTTACCAAAAATAACAATACCAATAGTGTATGACTTAAAATTCGATCAAAGCTTGAATCTGCAGACCTACACTGAGTTAGCTTGTGATATCAGGAATGGGTACCAATTGATTTAAATGTCTTTGCTATTACTCACTGCTATTTCTTTCTGTCAACAGTTCTTGAAGTTCATGAACCACAAGAAGTCCAGACTGACAGATTTGTTCCGCAAGATGGACAAGGACAACAACGGCCTCATCTCCAGGAACGAGTTCATTGATGGAATTATTAACACCAGTAAGCACTTTCATGTTACCCTATCTCTAGAAACTTCGATTAACTCTTACAGACTTATGTCACCCTGATCACCAAGGCATATAAAAAATAATTAAATTAACATTTATTTATACTAATCAAGGAAAGAACGAAGGTACTTCTATAATCACTACCTCCAGTTGCTTGTATGGGAAAGATATAACCTTAAAGTACACGAGTATGTTTAAAAAATGGCCTAGTGCGCCAAGGGACATTATTATCACCGAATGCCTCATTTTTAATGCCTTTCAATTTTATTTACAACTAGATACTTAATAAAGAACAAAGATATATAAATGAATGTTCTTCCAACAGAATTCGACACGTCTCGCCTGGAGATGGGCGCGGTTGCGGACTTGTTCGACCGAAATGGCTCAGGCTTGATCGACTGGGAGGAGTTTATTGCCGCTCTAAGACCTGATTGGGTAATTTATTTATATATTAAACTACCAATACATACAATAGAACATTTTAAGGTGATAATGATTAACCGTTTCCATGCGATGATGCCGCACAGGCACCATATAAATCGTATAGCGTATGGTGCCCGAGAGGATACAAATGTAGTGTAGAGACTAGAGTGTACAAAGGACGAAATGTTTGTTCGGTGAATCGGTTAAACATTTTTAAGTACCAACAAAAAAAAATTAAAAATTAAGTGTTAAGTCTCGCGAAGAACTGATTTAATGCTTAATAAAGTTTTTGTTCTGGTATGTTTTAAGATTACCTGGAAGAAAGCACTTTGATATGATGAGCCTTTTTTACCTAAATTTAATTTGTAAGTTTATTTTTAACTTTCGTAAGTTTAAAACAATTATAAAATAAATAAAAAGTTCTCAGTGAAACCAATATTAAAATTATATTATTTTAAAAATAACACCCTGTGTAATCTATTATTTTAAGCAGGTGGAGAAACGTGGACCACCGACTGACGCGGACAAGATACATGATGAAGTCAAGCGGCTGGTCATGCTATGCACTTGCCGACAGAAGTTCAGGGTGTTCCAGGTCGGAGAAGGAAAATACAGGGTGAGTGTTTTTTTATTATTATATTATTATAAACAGATAACGATTATGATTGTAGCGTTAGTGGAGAGTGAATGTTCTTGTTTTAATATGTTGATAAAACCTTTATGAGTTAAGTTTATGAGAAAATTGCATGATATAAAAATTCTCCTAATATTGAAAATGAAAAAGTTTGTGACGCTGTGTGTTTTTACTGTCTCAAAAACTACTAAACTACTACTTGAATTTGGCTGTCGTGACTGATTATTATTTATTACATACAGTAGTAACATGGTACTCATGAATTAAATTGGTAAATGAGATGGATCACACTTATACGTAACTACTGTAAATTGACAGTTAAGCATTAAAGAAAGATAATAATAAAATTAAAACACCCTGTATAGTTCGGAGACTCCCAAAAGCTCCGCCTAGTCCGCATCCTGCGCTCGACGGTGATGGTGCGCGTCGGCGGCGGCTGGGTCGCGCTCGACGAGTTCCTGCTCAAGAACGATCCGTGCCGAGGTACGTTTGTGAACACCCCGTATATATGCTGGGGTCATTGGCACTTGACACTGATCAGTGAGTGTGCACTGACGTTTGACGAAAATATTGAAAACTGATTGAACTGAGTTTGTTATGTAATAAAAGGACCAATTTTAACTAGAATTTGAGTCAAAATAATTTTATAAAAAGGGTTATCGACTTGCGTTCTGTACATTGAATCATAATTAAATGTAAAGCTTTGACAGACAAACAAACAGATAGTAAAACGATTCCTTGCAACATTTTATATACGGAACCGTATAAATAATCTGTGAGTGAATTTTAATTTAATTTTGTCTACAAAATTGGACTCGACAACTGACTTAAATATTAAATAAGGTCATAGTAGATAAAGTGAGTTTTCAATAAGTTTGGTTACGTCAGTGCAAACTCGTGCGTACACATACACAGGTGTGTCTCATAGTCAATAGAACCTTTTTTGGTCAAAACAAAGTTATTACTAAATGTTACTTAGTAAGCAAGATGAAGAATTAAATTTTACTTTTTTTTCGTATAAATACCCAGCCATTTGAAAATTATACATTTAATTTACCTACAGTCGAGTACAAAAGTATGTTAAACACAAAAAAATTTTTAGTAATGTGACCAGGAGAATAAAATGATACTAGTAATTTTTAAAATACTGGGTACACCAATTCAACTATTATTTTTCAATGGAAAGATATTTTGTAATGATGATTTGCTTGTGGTAATAAACTTAATTAGTTGATTGTACTACAATGGTTGAATAATTTACATTTCGGCTGTGTATTTTATACCTTCATCAACAACTTTTTGAAGATGCTGTACCTATAGTATCTATCAATATAATACAACATTCTATAGAATTTTATATTATATTGATTTATTACGTTTTGAAACACCCTGTATATGTGTATACAATTATCACTACATTTGTTTACTGAAAAGATATAATAATAATAGTTCTTAATTTAGATGGCACATAACACAATACTTTGATACACTGTTTGTGTTTGGCGACCTTATCATTGAAGAAAGATCTCTTCCAGGCACCCTTAGAGAGAAAAAGCACAAAAATTCTGATTTCCAAATTCCAAAGAACTATTATTACTAATTTAAAACAAACAGTTAAATATCTATTCAATCAAATTTTCTTATGAAACCTATTTGAAAAAATTATAAAATTTAAAAAAAACAAAGATTCTAAAATTTTAAAAGTTTATTAGTATATTATCTATTTGTAACTTATTCATAAGAAAGAAAATCAATGTGCAGACTTATCATTCGGTAAATTATTATTATTATATCTAGTAAGCAAATATTCTACGAATTTATGGTCTCCCTACAAAATATAAATTATAATATTGTGAATATTTTTTGTAGGAAGAGACCGTAATTGTTATTCCAAACGTTAAATTAATTGATCGAACAATTTTACTTCAATAATCAGTCTGTGTTTGACAGATTTTTTTAAAGTTACGTCATTTTTAGCCTGTGTTCATTGTAAAATCTATGAGTTTAATATGACCTATAAATATCTTTATTACCAGGTCATTAAATAAAAAAAAATAGTTTATTTTTTTTAATGAATACAACAATAAAATCGTTGTCTATTCACATTTTAATTCGCCATATTTTTTAAAATCGGTTTGGAGCGAACTATTGTCCAAGTAATAGGTATATATTTTCTTTATAGCATGAAATTTGGAGTTTTAAATATGTGTGCGTGGGATGGTAGTCAGAGTAGTTGAGCACAGGTAAAGATGACGTCACTTTACTGAGAAATATAAAATAAACGATCTTACATTCTCACCGTATCCAGTCTAGAAATAGACTTATTTCTAACACATTTTTATAGATAATAAATATGCCAGACTTGTTATTTGTTGAGAAAATGAGATCTTGTGTCATGTTTTTGGAAAGACGAAATGTTTTTTTTACCTAATTTTTATTTTTCTATAGTTTAAATTGAGATTAATTCGGATATAATCTATAGTCAAACATATATTCTTAAAAAAACATGACTAACAATCTAGGATAATATAATTAGAATTAAGATTTTAAAGCAAGTTGAAATTACAATAATTAAATTCAACTTGTTTTCATGTTATTATTGACTTTCTAATGCAAAATTTAGTTACTAGCAGCATTGAAAGTCAATCGGTGAGTTATTGTGGTTTAAACGTTCAAAGTGTCAATCAAAGTGCGATTTCATGTTTGTTCTTAACCCCGTAACAATAAAAAATGTCCATTAACAGGTTTGACGGGCAATCAAGCTCAAATTCACCTATCATATATATTAATAACTAAAAAAAATGTCACTAACTTGTTTGCAAAAGTTTTAAATTTATAATAGTAATAGGGCAACATTAAAAACACAAAACATTTTTAATTACATTTATTCTCTAATCACATACAAAAAATACACTACAATACCACTATGATTATACTGGCAACATGAAACCGTGTAAATGCTATAAAAGATTGACAAAATATCACAGGAAAATTAATGGCAATTAAATGTATGGAAGCATTTTAAATGTCAAGGACAGATACCTGATGTTAAAATATCAGTGTCTCAAAATATTCTATACAATTCAATGAAATTCTTTAAGAGAGCTTATACCTATAGTATGTTATAATGTCTAGCAAGGTTAAGTACACTTAGATACATCTAATAAGGAGTTATAAAGCTAAATATTTGAGTTGATTAATACTGATTTAATGCTAAAAATCTATCAACTACTCTAATCAACAGTAGGTTTAGCTATGAACGAAGTTAATGAAGAGATCTCACTGCGTTCCGAAGGCGTACGTTGGAATTCGATTTCTTCGCTCAAATTCTGTGTATCAGATGTGCTGTCAGTCTCGGGCCAATGCTTGTGGCTCGGTGCATACAAGACCAATAGAGCAAATATATAAATGTTCCACATGCCATATACTCCAGTGAAGAATGCCGATGTGTATTCTAGCTGAATGTGTTCATCCCATTTCCACTGTCCTTCGGCTACTTGGCCCAAAATAAACCCAATTACAGTCATCGCAGCACAGATCATTGTTGCTAACATGAGAAATTTGAAACGGTATATAATCCCCTCATAGTGCAAACGACGGACAGAACACATAGCCGGCAAAGATTGTCGCTTCTGAGATATATTTATAAAAACTTGCCATATCATGAAGCTTAAAAACATAAAGTACATTCCCGTAGAGATGCCTGCCAGTATAATGAATGACAGAGCCAGATTTGTTCCGAGTTCAGTCACCCAAATTGAATAGAAAGGGTTTCTCAGTTGAATGCCCCGCTCACACATATCAAAGATGAATAATGACACACATCCCAGGAGAACGGCACTTAAATGTCGCCAGTATTTCCTCAGAGTATTCTTAGTTTTTGCCTCTTGTATCAACATATGTTCACCAGCAAATACAAGCCAAAATGAAAAAAGGCTTGCATAGAAAAATCCTTGTCTTATATCACTCAGTAACAACATGAATGGTAAATCAAAGTGTAATGTTAGGAATTCAATGGGCATATCTAAAATACTTAGTGCAATTCCTAGGGTGAATAACATTTCTTCTAAAAGCACAGGCTTCCGTTGTAATAAATGTATTCTATGCCAGAACCAGATTAATATACCGAGTATACATGGGAAGAAAGCAGTTTTCAAAGACAGCCACACTTTAGTAAAACCTCCATTCTGATTAATGACAGTCACCCACATATCTTGTAAATGACCGATGTTAGCATTCATGTCTTTATTATCCACTGGTAATCTTATGTTAAGTAAATAATAGTCATGATACAACGAACCAAGTTCAAACAAAGGCATTGCAGTACAATTGTACAAATATTCTTCACTCTTAACATCGATTTCACAATCCAGATTCCTCTTTTCGACGGAGAGCGTGTATAATTTCCACGCATCGTCGGGATCGCCTTTGTTTCGATATGCGAGACGAGCATCGATCGTAACAGTGCTGTGTGGCTTTATCTCCATTTGTGAATGGTACCTTATATCCATTTGCAGCACTCCGATCAAGTTTTGTTGCCATCTAGAGTAATCGAAAGCCTGCTTCTCGCGAGGCACCGGCATTTGGAACGCGAAAACAATGTCAGATTCCGAGATGTCATGGTGCAAATCGGCTAAGTCGACTGTCTCGCATTTACCATTGCCGCGATTGTAAAACCACTTTGTTGTGTCATTTTTCTCTTTGGCCGTATCTTTGCAAACAGTTCCTAAGATCAATTGTGTATTTGCAGGCATGGGTGCGACCAAACCACCTATCAAAAAACATATTACTTGACATACTAAGAGAAACGATATAAGCACTGCTAATTTACGGCCGCTGAGATTTTCGAGCACTGTTCCCGTCATTATTACTTCATTTATGATATTTTACGTAAACTTATATTGACCGAAACGAACTACAAACGAATACAACGCTGACTATACACTAAACAATGCGATCGGTGATCGCCGTCCGCCGACTGCGTAGTGCGTCACCGCGATGCTATCAAATTGACATGCGCATTTAAATTGTTGCCAGTATCAACTCGACAATGTTATTTGAAAACCGTTTTCAAGATACCAATTCGTTGTAACGTTAATACTGTTATCTAACTAAGTCTATTCGTTACTTTATTTTCATGTAATAATATTTATTTTATACAAATATATTTATGTATTATTTGCAATAAAAATTGCACACGCAACACACACAAAATCCAGCTAGAGTTAGTAAATTTGCTAAGTTTATCATAAAATTTTTGTATTTGAGGTCGCTACTAATTTACTAATTTATATTTGCTTCGCCCATTCCATTTCCCGGTTTCCTTATTATTTTTTTATATTATTTTATTGCGTTATTCCCAAATGAAACCTATACGTGAATAGTATCATTAGTGCTTCCGCTGCCTGACCCGAGTAAGCCGGAACAGCATGAAGCTTGCTGCCCGCTCGGTAAGAAATAGGACTTGCTTTACGACCTTTATTAAATACGCTAATTACATTATTGAATTATTACTAATATAGTTTTAATAGAAGGTTCTATAGCAAGTCGTATTCATTGGTGTTGCTTTAAATATTGTTTGGCAAGGCGTGTGTATTATATTTTGGCTACATTTTATTTATTTAAAAAAGTATGGCTAGTTATATTAACGAGTATTAGAATTATTCATTTTATGTATAAATACAGATGGTTTTTGTATGAATGTTTAACACATACATACATAGTGATACATAAATTATTTTCAACAATTTTACTAATTATATTTGCTTCGTAAGTTCTGTAATTATGCATGTTTTGAAAATAATTTGCAATTTATATTTAAAACTTGGTAGATACTAATAATTAAAAAAAATTGAATTAAGAGCAAATTTTTCATGCTGTCAGTTTTTTTCAGTTTTACTTATTTTCTTGAAGTATATTATGTAGTATTTAAATTTTGTATCAACTCGTTAAATACACATATGCTCTTAATTCATTATAATTGGATATGATTTGGTGTGAGAAAACTAATTGTAAGTTATTGTTCCTTATCCTAATTGCACATTTTTTAAAACATCGATTTGATTTGTTTTATTTTATTTTATTGCGTTTTGTCTTTGTTTGACATGTTCTGATTTTATTTGTTGTTTTTCCTCCTCACTTCCTATGCACGTATCCTCGTTTTGACACATTTTGGTGTGTTTTTTATTTAACCCACCCTTTTACCGATCGGTTTATTTTTCACCCTCCCCGCTCCCTCCTTTTTGACTTCCTGCACTGGACGCCGCCCGCATGCAGCCAAGGGACGCACAAACATCGAACTGCGGGAGCAATTCATTCTGGCTGACGGAGTCTCACAGAGCATGGCCGCATTCAGACCCCGTACGCCTCGTTCAAACACAAACACGCCTCCGTCCACTGGACCAATAATGAAGGTAAGTAAATTAGCGTTCAAACGATTGATATAATTAATTTATAAATAAGTTTTCTCTCTACAGGTTATGTTTAGCTATAGTTTCGCACATGTACTACATATTACGCACAGTAGTTATAGAGGGAGCAACTCGGTTTGGGTTTTTTATAATTTTTTTCGCTTTTCTATTGAATCTTGTACATGGATCGAGGTATCCATTTACAAGAGACAATTGCGTCGTGAGAACAGCATGTGATGAGCTCGTAGCGTTGTCGTATTGCATTAGTGTGCTCTGCTAAGCATTGAATCACCAGCTCGTGTAGTATTTGGTGTTGTTAGTTTTTCATTGAAACCACTTGGATTGGAGAGGTGGCACGACTACGCATTTGGATGTTATGGTAATGTATTCTGTTTTTCCTCTCCTCTAGATCCTTTTACACCCATCACACAATATTATCGCGTGTCCGTCGACTAGTGTGTGGACTAATCGTAACTCCGTCTTGTATAATCGCGTTTCGGCAAAAGATTGGCACTATGAAAGAATATATTTGTTCTCAAATGTTTTCGTTCATCTTAATGAAAGACTTCCGATTTTCAATTGATGCGTTTAGCCGAAGAGTTTATGGAGCAGTTGAGGCCAATATTTGAGGCTTTAAGACAGAGGGAAGAGCTCCCATGTTCATATCCGCTGCATGTGGGCTCGACGCACGGCACTAAGCAAGCTTTCATATACGGCCATTCAAGATCTCAAGGTTCGACGACCCCGGGCGCGCACCACTATACTCATCACCACGGATATCAACCTTCTCCAGGATACCATTGGGTAATGTTAGGCTGTGTTAGAGTTTGGCGGTTTGCACTTTATCAGTCTTAACTTAACTGCAGCTGTGATTTGTTTGTTTTTACTAGTTATGTATTTGTAAATTGTAATTCAGTGTTTTAGTAACGTCAGATATAACAGTGTTTGATCTTCAAATCATCTTAGTTGGGCATGCACATGTATTTGCCTCGAAGTGTTTTTTGAAAACATGGAGATATATCATACACTAATATCATAACCCATATCATATTTCATTGTATTGTTTTTCATCATGACTCATAGTAAGTTTGCATAGTTCTAAATATATTTTTCTGAATGCGTATAGGTGAGAGAACGAACTGCTCGTTCTGTGCCAATGTCAGCGGGTGGAGCAGCCGGCCGCGCGTCAAGATCTTCACTGAGTGCAGGTACACCGGACTCGCTAAGTGACAACGAAGCAGCCAGTGGCTTAGGACAAAGATATAGAAAACCTAGCGTGCCAAGGTATACATGCAAACACAATCTCAAATATCATATAAATTTTGCATGGATGAATAAATAACGGATATTACGTAAAATGTTTTTGTTTTAGATCAACGTTAACACCAGGAGGTTCACGACCAGGTTCAAGGCCCGGCTCTAGAGCTGGATCTAAACCACCTTCAAGGCACGGATCTAATTTATCGTTGGACAGTACAGGTAAATATACTGAAAACTGTTATTGTAATTGATAAAGCTTCCTTTAAACAAAACTTGCTTATTCATTTTTTTTTATTAGATGATGTTTCGACCCCATCTCGTATACCAATGAGAAAGGTGACGAATACCAAGGCGTCTCTCGCCCGCGCGGCCGCCACAGCGAACAAACTGGGAGTCACCACTCCCAACGGTGGATCCCGACCGAGAACACCTACTGGCCTGCTCACACCAGCCAGTGGAAGGTACATTTCATTTTCTGAATACTCTTTATAACTGATACTCGCGGAATAACCGCTTCAAACTCCATATTAATATGTTAACATAATTATTAAAAATAATTAATCTTAATTAACCGGCCACACATCCACATGTTGTCTTATAATAACAATTTAAATATTTTTATTTTGTCGTTTACTATCAAATAGATTCACAGTGGATGTGTGGTTTTTGTTAAATTTTAATATAAATTGTGTAAAATTTATGGTAACCCTTGAAACTACATCTGGTATGGGTCTGGGCAGGTACCATAGCGGAGCGATGTACCGCACTTCAAGTATTCCGACTCTGTCGCCGGTGCCCGCGCTAGTGAGGTACACACAATGTTGACAATGCTAGAACAGTTTGTGGGTGGCGATCTCTTTCGAAATATATGTTCGCAACTTTAATGACGTTGGATGGTTATAAAATAGTTTGTCTCTATTCATTAGTTTAAATCTCTTGCTATCTAAATCCCACGATTAAGAAAAGCGATGAATATAATAGGACATATGTAAATTAAGGAAAATATAAGAAATTTTGATTATCTATTTTATTCCCATCGTTTCATCATATAAACGATTTTCTGTTGCGATTATATGTAACTTGTTTGCACTCGAGAAGCACGAGATTTGGTTGTTGGGGTGATTTTCAGTAGCAGGATAATGTGCACATCTTCGAGATACTGATGTTTATGCCCTTTTCGACATTTCATGATTTGGTGGAGGTGCTTACAATTGGGTGACGCAAAAGTTAAAGTTTATCAAAAAGGCATGTAAGCTTAAATCGAAGATAACGAGCTAGTGTGTTAATTAACCTATAACTATAATATATTTATGTAATTTATTTAAAGGGTAAATTGTAATATGGTTTTTTTATCTTTTCCTTTCCACATGCATCGATACTTTACACGGATAAAACTCAGCTCTACACATTCCCAGCCATCCTCAATGGCATCTGAACTTCCTAAATCCCAGTCTCATAATCATCCTGCATTCCAAACCCAAGGTTCAACGAAAATACCGATTTACGTCGGCAATCGTTCGCAACGGTCGCCATCGGTTGAACGAAGAGCGAAATCCCGGAAGTCACACTCCAGAGAAACGTCCCAAGATCCCAGTCCCATTTCCCAAGATCCTAAGTCAGACCAACGCAGTCCGGAAGATGATTCCTCCCTGTTCAGTATATCGGGAATGACGAGCGACAATGAGTACGAAAGTAACATAAGCGAATCAAGCGGGGACGCATCAAAACCGACCCAACGTGACATTAAAGGGTACAGGCTTTAGTTAGCTTTGTTTTTGGCCCGATTGTTTTGATAATCATCTTGTATTCACATCTCATTACCTCTCACAGTTTAGTCAACACATTTTTAGATATAATGTCGAGTCCATGATCTCATTTACAGAAAAAATTCACCACACGTCCTCATTATTGTCTTAGCTTGAATTAGCCGCGAAGTTTGTATTGCTTGGTGCCATAACAAAGTGAGCTTTAAAAACTAACATTGTACACGTAGCATGCAACAATCATAACCATAAAGCATTTTGTGTGGGATCATTTATAAGAAAAAAGTAAATTAAGTTGACTATTTGTATTGAGCTTTCATCGAGCTTTCTCAAACCACTGCCTTACTGTATTTTGTCATTCGTTTTATTATTGCACATGCACTTTGTAGATCAAAGCACTTTTTTTCCTAATATCTGTTTAAATTTATTCCTTTTGTCCTTTAGATACTTACACGTACGTATCATTTTCATATTAAATTTAAATTACTTAGTCAAATTTAGCAAAACAATAAAATCAAAACATGTGCACTAATGAAACATATAACTTCTTATTGTCTGTTTTCTAATCTATCTATCTCTGTGCTCGCTAACATCATCATAGGAGTGGGTCGTTTGCATCGACCGATGGACAAACGCCCAGCAGGAGTCGCATACCAGTACCTAAGGAGCACAACACTAACACTAGTCACTCTAGGTAATCTCGCTGTGTACTTCGTAGTATTGTTGTTTGGTTTGATTCGATTTTAATAGCTACTAGTTCTTCGTAGTTAAGGGTTTTATACTAGATGCTTTTGCATGGTGTGTCCGTCGTCGAAGGAGGTGGATTGATCGGTTTGTTGCGACAGGCAAAGGACGCCGTCGGGCAGCACGACGCCGGTGCGGCCGGGCCAGCAGACGGCGACGTCGCGGCTGCTGCGCAAGGCGTCCGACGCGTCCGACAGCGGCGCGCCCGCCACGCCCGTGTCGCGCCGCACGTCCGCCGCCAAGCCCGCCACAGACAAACGAGAACCATTCCGACTTTAGACTAACCCCAAACGAGACGACCCAAATTATTTAAAATCGCGCCACACGCGACGCTTCGACAACTAATACGCGCCAATTATTTTGCATACGTGTAAACGTTTATTGTAGCCGAAATTTATTGATATTTAACAAGTTTAACGAGCCTAATGTTCCGTCGAAGCGATCGCCGGCGTCGATGTCATATTTAATACTAACGATAAATTAACCTATTCGCGAATCGAGCCAAGCTTGTAAACATAAATTTTGCGAATGTGGCTTGTAGTTGATAATTATAGATGTAGTATAAACTCAAAGTCTGCACTTGTTGCCTTGTATTTTTTTCTACCGAGCGAATTCTATTCGACTAAGTTCAAGAGACTCCATTTTCGAACCGTTTTATTTGACTTTTTGTGAATATCCGTTTGTCTTATTTATTGTCAATGTTGCCATAATTGTTAGTGTATATTTAATACGTAATTCGTCTCGAAGTCGAGACGGCGAGTGTGATTAAATTTTTACGTTTTCAAATTGTCGTGGGACCATTTTGTTTTGTCGTGCGTGTGTTCGTCGGTAAACATTTTGACGGTCGGTACGCTCGCATAGAATCGCCAGTCTATGCTCGCTGTAAAACTGTCTTAAATTGGTTACCGTCGATCGAAAGGTGATAATAGAGATAATTTTCTTTGTAATGCACAATCATGTTTCTTATTTCGTAAATGCTACGTATTTGTTTGTAATTTTTTTGAATACATTATGTATGTAATTTATTTTTTTGCACAATATTTATTGTGGTTGCTGTAATGATCAGTTGGTTGATAGATGCGATATACGAAACGACTGTCGCCAGAGTCGTTAAGTGTCCATCCATCTTTTTGAAGACTATGCTCATTAAAACGAAATTCCAGCGGACTTTTTATTTTTAAGTAATACTAAAGTACATTTGTCGACACAAAAGACATTTACTTAATAAATGTAAGAATACTTTTATATATTACGAAATGAACGCTTTAATATGTAACCTTCCTTAAAATGTTAACCTACACTCACACCTTTTTGTTAATTTTTATTATAATTCTGACTTTACTATTAATCATCTTTATCTATTATTAGAAATATAATAATTGTAAAACTATTAATCTGGTCATTTTATTTAAATCATTGTTATATTTGTTATTTATGTAAAATCATGTAAAGCAAATATACTACTAAAGCTTGCAATATTTTTTGTAAGATTCTGAAGAGCTACAGTTAAAAATCTCATTGATTTCAAAATAAAATGTAACAATTATCTCTTGTGTTTTATTCTTCTCGTCCTGTTATCCCCTATTTAATATAAACAAGAAGAAAAAAGAAACGAAGTTGATATTGAATATTGAGATTTACCCACATCCATCACATATTCTCACATTTTTCAGTATAATTATTAGGTAAAAAGTCAAGAAATAAGTTAAATAATATGGATCTTCTTAACCGTTTTAAAAATTCTTTAATCAATAAAGAGCTATACAATTTGTAAGTATAGTTATACTATATAAATATATTTACGCAAAAAATATCAAAGTACATGCGATCAAGTTCACGCAACTGAAACGCTAGATACTCTACTAACTATTTTTTTTAACCAATTCAAGAAATAAATGCTTGGTTTACAAATAGAAATGGTAAATAGTAAGTTATTGCGATATAGTGAATTTTTGGTACGAGAGAAATCATAATACATTCGAAATAATAGTTAACTACTTCCTAGTGACTAGCATTAATTATATTTAATGCAATTAAAGTGTGTTAAAAATATTGTACATAACTTGCTTTAAAGCTTTTCCATGTTGTTTAAGTGTACGTTATCGTTACGTTAAATAACGATATTTCATTATAAAGTATATGGCAACAATTTCTGTGTTTGACTCTGTTAACTGTTTCATATTTGACATTGACATTAAAATTTCGATGATTGATCATTTTTGAATTTGATGTTTTTAAAATTAAATCAGTCACGCGTTACAATAACAATAACACTCAATTACAATTTAATAAATAATTGTAAAAAAGAAATACAATAATACAAATACATCTAAAAGATGGTTGGCTATAACATGGACGGACCCGTGAGGGACCGCGTTATGAAATTGATGCAGGAGAAAGATCGAATCGAAAGCGAAATCAGGGATCAAACTGCTATTTTAGAAACAAATAATGTAGGAATGCAGGATGCTTTAGTGGACTGCGATGGATTTCCGCGCAACGACATCGACGTCTACAAAGTACGGCATGCAAGACACAGAATAATCTGTAAGTTGTGTTACCGCAACATTTTGCGATTTATCCTAATTCTACATTTTTCTTCTATACTAGCGACCTGCTGCGACATCGTACGCACATATAATGCATGTATTTTACGTTTAAACTTTCCTCTTGAATCAGTAATTTAAATTCAAAATCCGATCCGTATTTTTAAACATCTAAGCATAGGAACATTATACTATGTAAGGGGGAAGATCTCATTAATTAATTTTCAATATATTTACTTAACAATGTCATATAATTAAATCATTAAGTTCAGCTGTATTATTCTATAACTTTTATAATTGATAGGTCTACAGAATGATCACAAAGAGTTAATGAAACAAATAGAAAGAGGTCTGACGGAAGTGCACTCAACTTTCGTAGGCTCCAGTGGTGAGGGATCAACAAGCAGTGCTACTCCTGTACCAAGTTATACCAATGGTCACTCGGAGAATGGAAATGGTGACGAAGCAGCTAAAAGCTTTGCCAGTGTGGGTTTTGTACAAGATGGTTCTCCAGCAGATCTCGCTGTAAGTCTTTATTTAAATAACTTGACAGGATAATAATTGAAGAAATTTCAATTTGAACATTTATAAAAAAAGTGCCGATGCTTATTTTTGGTCTATGTTAATGAAGCTACTTATTGGTTATTCAATTTTAAAGGCTTGTGCTTAATAAATAAGATCTAATTTTTTATAAGTAGAAAGTGATAATATTCACTTAAGTATACATTTTAAACTTATTGATCATTGCTTCTTTGCTTAATGATAACCTTTTGATAAAATATTCATAACTATCAGAATACTCCATAAGCCCCATACCATCCCCATTTATAAATGTAATGAAAAGTTCTTATATGTACGATTTATTCTTAAAATATGCTTAATTTCCAGGGCTTATGTGAAAATGACGAAATCATTCAATTTGGCTCAATAAATCACGGAAACTTCGCGGACATTACACAAATTCATCAAATAGTTTCTCATTCTGTCGGACAAAGGATACAAGTGAAAGTGAGGAGGGAAAACCTAGTGCAATCTATAACTGTGGTACCGAGGCCTTGGGCACAACCTGGACTTTTGGGATGTCAGATTCGACGACTGTAATATGCATTGCTATATTTTGTATATGAAGACTATTTTAACCTTGTTACATAGTTGTTGACAAAAACTATAGACTCTACATTGGTTAAGTTCTGACGTCCGTTTTCCAAGTAAATAAACTATATCTAATAGACCACCCAATAAAAGTGATAACTATATTACTACTGTGGGTTATAATGAGAGAGTAGAAGCCTGTCTACTACTACCATTAGGAAAGGGATGCCAGATAAAATTCCTAAAGCATAGTAAGAAAAAGGATTTTAAAAATTATTTTATGTTAAAGCACTTAATGCCTCACATGTAAAGAAGATATTTTTAAATAAAAAGTTATTTTTTCTTTGAAATATATATATTGGTTCACTGTTTTATTTATCAAACTTTTATCATGCCGAGAAAGCGCTTTTAATTTGAAAATACTTGACTGATGTTGAAATCATTAACTTTTAGTTGAACTAAGATTAGGCATGTGAGCTAAAATAAAAAACGTTTTATTAAATTAAAGGGATCTCATTGTTTTATCATTGGGTATAAAATTATTTAAGTTCTACACATAGTTGTTAAAACAACCAGAATATCGAAAAAGTAAAAGGGGTTTAATGTATTCTTTGAATAGAAAAAATTGTATATAACATACAAAAATATAATATCAATCTTTAACATCGTCTTTTATTAAACTCTCCAGTAAATATAACATTATAAAAATAATAAAAAGTCGAAATAATTAAAAATAAATTTTATGGTTTATGACCATTGCGTTAGTTTTCGGTTTAGCTTTCAAGATGGCGTCGTCGTATCTCTCTTTTAAAGTCTTCTTCTCTTCTTCAACAACTTCTTCTGTTTCATCTTCAGAGTGTGAGATTTCGTCGTAAGTATATTTCATTGTGTAGTCGAAATATAATTTATCGTCGACTAATCTATAATCTGGTTTAGTAATGGTGCCACGAAGGCAATCATGATAGTAGCAAACTATTTTTTCTTGCTCGTATGTTTCGCATGAACCTGCAATTTTAAGTTTACTACCTAACTATTTATTTATTTACCTTATCGAGAACTGATTTTATAATAATATAGTTATTATAGTAATAGAATGTACAATATTTCAAAACGTTTTCGTTTTGAAATATTGTACATTCGTGCAAGCGCCATCTAGTCTCAAAATGAGCAGACTTTAATAATTTTAATAATCTCTTATCCAGATAAAATTATATAGACAATAGATATACAAGTATTTTTTGTTAAATGTATTTCTCAGCATGGGAATCGAACCACTTGAACCGCTGAACTGATTCTGACTAAAATTAGTTCATAAACAACTCGTACATAAAAAAAGACCTGCGAGAATTTGTTCATAGAGAATAGTACTTTTAATTGACACTTGTTTAAATAGCACAAGCTTTTATTAAGAATAAAAAAAATAACCAGTATCATACCTAGTTTTTCAAAAACATAGCATAGTGCGACATTTCGATCAATGTCAAATTAAAGAAAAACATTTGTTAATTTTCTGGCACTGCACATACACACATCCAGCTAAAGCACTACTTAGTACTTTTGAAATATGATATATTTCGAGAGATCGATTAGATATTTTTCGATATATGAATGAAGAGAGATTGAGTTTAAAAAAACATCTAATGTTAAGTAATCCAAATAAAGCATTATTCCGCATAATGCTGTAATTGGAAAACGAGGTTAAATAACAGTTTCTAGAATATAGTTACCGGGTCTTCGTAACCTGGTGGTGAGGACAGCGCGCTCGGGAGCCATGTTTTGAAAGAATACTAAATAACACGCTAGCATTGTGCCGGTCCGACCGCGCCCGTGGCGACAGTGAACGGCTATAACCTAATAAATTATAATAATTAATAATAATATTTATTAACAGTTATAATTCAAATAAGAGTATATTCTCAATTTGAAATGATGTATAATAATTTAATGTTATATGTCGTAAAAAATTCGCACACTAGCGCCATCTAGTTTGTTTAATCATAGTCGAAACAACTTTTACTAAAAGTGTTTTCAACAAAAAAATGTTATTATAAATCGTTTAACAATTAAAATTTTGTTTATTAGACGGTAGAATGTAGATACACCGTGCGATGGGGCAGGCTTCTAGTGTTAAATAATTCTATGTATTATGTATACCACAAAGTAAATTTATGTTAATTATAATATTTTGACATAAATTGGTGACAAAAACTAGATGTTCACTTCATTGTATCTTTTAAGTAACAAAATTGTTTTAGTAACTTCACTAAAATAAGAGCTGAAAAATTGTTTCCTTACCTCTCCCATCATTTCTGCTTTCTTACAGATTTCAATAAACTTAATTATTTGCTTGAGCGTCGGCGCAGCGAACTCTTTAATTCTTATTTCTGTCCAATTTATTTTTTTCTCACATTCTGCTAAGGGCGGTGTTCTTTCAGGTGACAGCGTTATTATGTGGTTTATACCAACATCAGCTAAATAGTTTAGGTTTGCTAGAGTTTGTGGCCAACCCATTCCCGCTATTTTTCCTTCTACGAACCAAGAAAAATTGTAAGGAGGATACGACTCATACGGCTCTACATCGTGGAACACCGTTTCTTCTTTTTTATCTTCTATTCTTGGTTCTTCTTTTTCCTCTACAGAAGTAGTAGCTTTTTCGTTCCGTTCCGCATATTTGTAGAATATTTTCGCTAGTTTTATGTTGGGTCCGGCTCGTAATGTTGACATTATTTATATAAATCTTTTGATTTAATTATCTAGAATAATAAAATATGTATCTCTATCATTTCATTTAAATTATTAAAAAATTAAATATTTTAACTGAAAGAAAACAATGTTTATAAAATTTATACAGATCTGTTGGATTAATTAGTCCTAACAAACCATAAAGCTTTCAGTAATTGGCAGTGTACACTATATAAAAAAAAAACAACGTCAACTCTATCAATTTTTTCCTTTTTATTTACTATGGCCACTCTTCGATTCACACTTACGATTTTATTTATATCACCAATTCACTTTCAAGTAGTTAATAAACATGAAGTTGACACATTTATATTGCACCTAATACGTATTCACGAACTACTATTTTAAGCGCGTCTGGTGAATTGTAAAATTTGACAGCGCTTGGATTGGCGCCAAAATTTTACTTTTTGGCATCGATAATGGCGCGATCTAGACCGCGACACTGATCAAAATGCAATACTGCCAATTTATATAGGGCAATGGAATAGTTGTCTATTAATAAGTTCAATTAAGATTGATTTATGAATATATTATATATACTTTTTAATTATACGTACATTGTATATAAAATATACACGCGACTACGTCGTGTCTAGTAGTTAGCTAGCCTTTTTAGAATTGTTGGGGTTTATATAGAACTGGGCTGCTAACAATAACTTGATTCAGTGTACGCCGTGTAAAGGAACAGTGGAACGCCGTGGGCGTTTGAGTCTTTATTTGCTGGTATACAGGCATTTTCCCACGAAAAAGATATGGGCACTATATTGAAAAGAAAAAACAAATCTGTCAAAATCAAACAATATATTTGAAAGTATATCAAGTACATCAGGTACACATTTTTTTCATGTATTACCAACCATCACAGTCGAAACGTGCAAACTTATAACTAAGATTAAAAATTAATGACTAGATCAGAAACTAGATCCAACATATTAAATAAAGCTAGGTATTCATTTCCTTTATATTGACTTTTTTTATTCGTTTACTAGTTTGTCTTCTAATGAGATCGTAGTTAGAGACTTGGACAGACAAAAAAATTAAAGAAAGATTCCTTCAAAAAATGGCATATCACACATTATAGTTTTCTTATAAATAAAAAAATGACAAAACGTAGTCTATTTTTAGTAGCCAGTCTACATGCGTTTAAAAAAATCTTCATTTCCGCGCCAAAATATTCAAAAGTAATAAAATGCTATTAGCGAATTTCGCGCGTATAATCTCGTTACTTGCCAAATGTAAACAGACATTGTGACGCAAACGTCAATTAAATTTAGAATTTCCGCCATTACTTCTATTTAATGTGTTTGCAAAATCTTTGATGAAAACTTTAAAATTAACGCGATAGTTACAGCTTTTTAATTATCGTGTTTATTACATCTTACCGTTGAATTTAAACATTATTCGTATACATGTAAAAAGTGTAATTTTAAATCAAAATTTCCTGTCAATAAATTTAGTTAATACATAGTTATTCATTTTTAACCGACACTTAACTACAACTCAATTCAAATTTATTTATAAGAATCCTCCCATTGTCAATATTGGCCAATTTTTACTGCGCTGTTTTTAAAAGAAAAAAAAAGTAGAGTCGTAGATTATCTGTTACAAAATATCCCTCTAAAATAGTAGTTAAAAACTATAATAAAGTTTAAAGCAACTTCTTAGTATATTCTTTAGCAGCTTCAATGAATTCTTCCATAACGTCGCCGCTGACCCCAAACCGAAGAGGATTATTTTCCGTCAGCCTTTCGTAATATTTGCCTACCGCTTCTTCTTGCTCGTAGAAATCACACGATCCTGAAATTAATTGTTTATTTGTAAAAGCTTTGATTTTTTTATCAAAGTTTACATGCACATAAATCTGTCAAAAATTCCTAAAACCCGAAGAAAACTTTTTTGACATTTTTTTGTCAAAAACTAACGGTACTAGCTTCAAAGGTACTTTTAAACTGTAATAAGTAAGAATTTAATTATTTATTTATTTACAATTAAAATAAGATTTGATACAATGTAAGTAACCTTATCACTTAAGAGTGATCTCTTCCAGGCAACCCATAAATAATAAAGAGAGTAAAAAGAAAAGAACAAAGGCAAATCAGACGGCGATATGCAACTTATAAAAATCAACTAATAATAAAGTACCTATTTATAATAACCCCGAAAGTTTGTGAGGGAGTACGGGCGATTGTTACTCTTTCATTCAGAAAATATTAAATTGATTTCACCGAAGTTTGGCCTACAGGCATATTAGACCCTTTAGATATACATAGAATAATAATTATTTTCCTAGTAATAATCCTAGTAAGAGTAACCTCCGGGCGCGGGTTGTTTTTCATCAGTAACAACTTTTTCCAATAATATTTTAATCACAAATTTTAATATCTATTTGAATAGAGGGTTTAAAAAAATCTTGGCATGACTCCCGGTCATAGACTTAACACTTATATTTTAAATATTATTTTTTCTTACATTTTCAGATACGTAGATAATTATAGGTTGTTCACCTTTCGGTTTTAGGTAAGTATTATTAACTTTTTAGTAACGAAGTAATAAAATAAAAAGAAAGTGTTTCGTGTATCAAAACAGATTATAAAATGTAGCTTTTTAAGTTATTGAAAGAAATTGAACACCAAAATAACTCTAGTTATACTGTCTCATAATATACTATTAAAATTTGTTATCTGTGTGTAGTTTTATTAACCGACTTCAAAAAAATGAGGAGGTTTCTCAATTCGAACTTTTTTCTGTTATTTCAGAGTTATAAGCAGTGTAACTATGTATAAAAAAAATCATTTTAAAATCCATTGCGTAATTTTATCTGATCATTCTAGGAGACTAGAGAGATAGAGGTCAAAATGATTTTATACTAAACTTTGTAGTGTATAAATATTTGTATAGTACAGTTATATTTCTTACCTGGCCGTATCATTCTGATGACATTCATAGCCTGTTCAGGGTCGAAGCGGTGGAAGTGGACCAGGTATGAGGCCAACATAACGCCTGAACGTCCCCGCCCTTGCCGACAATGTATGCCGATTACCTGGTAACACATATGTTTAGTATTAAAGTCACTGCCAAAGGGGCCATCCATAAAGTACGTCACACGTTAATGGGGAGGGAGGGTATCACCGAAGTGTGACATCGCGTGACAAGGGGCATGGGTGGGTCAATACTTTTGTGACGTCACATGTTAAAATTTAAAATACTAAAACGCAGTTGGGATGTGAATTAAACATTTTAAAAATCTAATATATTTTTAAATACCTATTAAAAAAAATGTGTGACGTCACATCAGGAGGGTTAAAAAAAGTGACAACCTGTGACAAGGACGGGGGGAGGGGTTCAAAAGTCCTAAAATTTGTGTGACGTACTTATGGACGGCCCCCAAAGATAGATGTCTACTATTTAAACAATAGTTTGCTTGCATACGAGCAAAAACGCTGTTTTTTATATCTAACTAGCTGACCCGGCGAACTTCGTATCGTCCTATAATCATGAAATATCAAAAAAGTGAAATGCTAATCTTTTCTTACATAAGAACCTTCTCCTGATAATAACAAATACATGAAAAAAATCAGACTAAGTTGTAAAGCATCGGAATTCGTAACGTTGTTGACCAACCACATTATATCATAGTGTTAGTATGTGGTAGAAAACGGATAATGAAGTCTCTTCATATGGCTAGAGTATCAGGCATATTGAAGAAGTACACTCCTCTCTTCAATTAAAAAGGTAAATTCATGCCGTAAGAGTTGGGCACTCCCACACATATCTCCTCATAGACGCCCGTTTATTATCTTCCCTTTTTTTCCTTTCTCCTTTTTCTCGATAATAATAGATCCTTCGAAACAAAAACTAATCTCTAAATATACGATGAGAAAGTAATGTCGTATTCATAAACAACAATTTTTGCAAGCACAAGATGTCACCGTAAAAAGTTTCATGATTAAAATAGATAGCAGGTCAAGGCGACTGACTGTTTAGTATATTTTGTTATAATCTTATTAGATTCGTGTTTAATAACACGAACAATTTTGCTGGCTTTTTTAACTATCGTAAAATGTATTTATAAGTGCGCGTGTGTTTTACGAATTACGATTAAAGCTTCAAGACTACTTTTCCGATATAATTTGAACTCTTTTACCATTTACTACATATGACATAGGCTACATGTTAAATTATTAGAACAGTGCCAATGATATTGTTAAATCCATACTAATATTATAAATGCGAATGTAACTCTGTCTTTCCATCACGCCAAAACCACTGAACCGATTAGAACGAAATTTGTTACAAAGATAGTGTAAAGCCTGAGGAAGGACATAAATCAACCCCCAAAAGATTGCGCGACGGGTTGAAACTTTTATAATTTTACGCTTTCACGGCCAAACCGCCGAACCGATTGTAATGAAATTTGGTACACATATGAACTAGAGCCTGAGAAAAAACATAGGGAGTTATAAGGGAGGAAGGGGGGTCAAAGTTTATATGAAAGTCCAGGCGGACTGAGTCGCGGGCAACAGCTTGTATTTAAATAAAGCGTGAACGTTCTCATGGAAGCTAGAAGCCAACTCACCTCTCCATTTTTGTCAGCCTTTTTACATAAATTAATGAATTTTTCAATCTGTTCCACGTTAGGAGCATCAAACTCTTCTACTGGAATTTCAGTCCACTTCAACCGGGGTACTTCATCTACAGGAGGCTTTTTACCAGCAGTTAGCGTCACTAGATGATGTATGCCTTGGTTTACTAAGAACTTTAGATTCTCCTTGTGTCTTGGAAAGGCCATAGCCGCTAGCTTCTTGGGTATAACCCAGGAGAATTTAAGAGGTGGGTACGCATCGACTTCGATTTCAGGAAACGGATTTTCCGGTATAATGACAGTTAAGTCGTTTCTGTGTTCCTTTCGCGCGCCCGCCAAATGTCGGTCGTCCTGCTCTGTGATTTCTTCCATCCTTGTCACCACGTGGTAGTATTCGTCAGCCATTTTTGTTTTTGATTCAAATTAAGCGCGCACAATATGTCTCTCACCTGCGATGTTCTACAATTGACTGACGATAGTTCGTAAAATTGGCACTGTTCCCTAATTTCTGGAGTATGTAATATTTATTTCTGGAGACCCAGACCTTAGCCAAAGTTTATTTTCGAACGTTTATTATGAGTCTTATTTGAACTGAGTAAAGTTGATGTTGGATTTGTTTCTTTGTTTTGCGTTGTGATTTGTGATTAAACATAAGACGCGTTGTTTCAACTTTCACGATTAGTTTTATAATTTCATTGAGTTTGGCCGATGACGTGTATGAGTGGGAAGATAGTGAACAAAATTTATTAACAGTAAGTTTAAAATGAACTAGGCTTTAACAATAAAACCTCCTTACCTGCGAACTAAATCTGTCTCAAGAATTTTACTGTTTTCACCAATAGTAATTTCCTCGTTATTTTATCTTTTTCTAATAATACTATGTAATCTTTTATCTATCTATGTATGTCGTGATATTCTCTTATGCACTTTATTATTTTTGCTATTTAGTCTATTTAAACAACTTTTCATCACCACTATGATTGCCTGGAAGATATCGCTTCCTAGCGATAAGGCCGCCTTTTGATAAATTTGATTTTAATGTTTGTTTTGTTTTTGATATATCAATAAAGTGTTTTTTATTTTATTTATTTTTTTATTTAATTTAGCGAAATTAATTTAGCGATATAAGAAAAAGCGTAAGTACATCTTTCTATAAGGCCGGCAACCCACTCCAGAGCTGTAAAGCTTCGCGACTGTTCACTTTCTTATAACGTTGCATCAGTAAAAAAAATTCTACACGATACGATAAGGTTGAATTTAATAAAAAACTCATAATGCATTAATGAAGTTGTTACATCCATGCCGTTAAGCTGAGAGCCACCCTTTCAACACAGATGTCATTGATTTAAGTTCGTTAAGCGAGAGCATTTTTCCCTTGGCCATTTCTTTCATAATTCCTTTCTCTATATTTTAAAGGGAAATGCGTAAGACACAGCTTTGCAATAGTTCTTTGAGAGGTACTACTACTAGGCAAGCTTAGCGTGCCATAATTAAAAAAAACAATTTCAATAAAGAATAATATTTAATACCATACAACACAAGTGTAAACTAATTAAGGTGTAAATATCTATATTCTAGACGATATCAATTAATTCATCATTACATACATTGACCAAAACTTTGAGCCGATTGGAAACTATATCTCACTTTTAAATTCAATTATTAAGTACATAAACAATACTGGAAAAATGACCATTTACATACATATATAGATACAACATTTTATGAAAATTTTTTACGGGGTATATGTACGTTTTTTTTAATTTTTTCAACGCTTTGGAAGTGACATTTCCCAAAAAAAAATACAAAACAACATATTAAAAAGAGAGTGCAAATTTTAAGCGGCTTACACAGAAGTGACCTTAAAGTTTCACGTACGAATTGTTTTGAAGTCGTTTCATGTCTACTTCCTAGATAGAGAACGATGACGTCACTAGTGTTTTGAAAATTCACAAGGGAATTTTAAAATAAGCAAATATTAAATTTCACTTTGTAATCGTAATAAATTCAAAGTACACCAGAATGTTTTTATTTCAATTAATATAAAAAAATAAACAATATTTCGTTAATTTTAAAGTTACGTGCATATACCCTATTCAATTGTAATAGTTAATACGGTAATTACTTTTTACATACATATGTTTTAAACAAAAAACAATCACACTCAGTATATTTAAACTGATGATTTTAGATTCATAACAGCATTTAAATTACATTATATTGAATACAGAAAGTTTAAAGGAACAGAAATAATTTTAAATTAAGCAAACAATGCTTTTAAATTGTGCAAGGTTCAAAATTTTCGGGTTTTTTTAACTTTTACATGAAATTCAAAAGTTTAAAGTATTAAAAGTTACATATGAAAGTTTTTCTAACTTATAACAAACACTTGTTTTGAAAATATAATGTGTGATGATATTATAATCTATCCGTTACAATTTTACGATCACTTCATTTTAGCTCAGATTATTGGGAAGTAGCTTCTTTAAAAAAAATAAGTACAAATAAAAAATAAATACAAAATGTTTAGTGTGATCAACTTCCAAGGGCATTTGATATGTGTCGACATTTACCCAAAATCATTAGGAGTATATCTTTAATAACTAAAATAAGCTCTAACATCTAAAATACTTTGATCTAGATATTAATCTAAAAACTAAAATATACGATATACACGATTAATAGAATTAATAAACATTCCCGAAATTTTGTTTGGACACAAGCATTCGATTACCTATACCAAATAGATTTTCAATATTTTCCAACTGTTTCGAACGTAGCAAAAATGCTTTTTTTTTAACATCATAATTGACACATAGAATCAACGATAAAACATTATAAATGTAGCTATTATAATGTAATACATACTATTGCTTATACAGTGTTCCACAAGGCACTACGTTAGGCCACAAACTATTCAATGTGTTTAAAAATGCCTAAAAAACATTTCGAGCAATTATTATCAATCATTTATAGCAGCTAAGTTTATTACCAGCTGTATAAGAGATTCAAGGCACGGCTGAACCATAACATATTCATTTAAATTTCAATAATTCAACAAATCGCTTACCGATAATAATAATACATATTCGCCATAATCGCTTATCATAATGGAATTAAGTATGTATAATAAATTCTAAAATGATTATAATAAATTAACGAATATTTTTAATGGATAAATTCTTATTTTGTTAGAATTTTAACGCGAAAACATGAATGCTAGCACCTTCCACAGGAAGTGAGGACTTACCTAGAGCAGTACATAGAGCGACATTTATGAATTTCATATCACATATATAACACTTTATTTTAAGAGATGCTAACTTTAAAATGGATCTATTAATACGTAAAGACTGTGCTAATATTACTAACATATAGAATATTTTTTAGGAATATTTATCCATTTTAAGAAGGAATTCCGCTTAGGACACTTATGCTCTCAGGGAAAGGGTAGAAAATGTCGGAAAGGGTCCAACACTGTGTTCAGTCTTACCGCAAGCTAGTAGGGGTTACGGTCATCTTTAGCAGATTTCCTCTTAAGAAATTTTATTCCCACAAAAACAACCGAATGTATTTGTAGTTCAGATTTGCGCATTTTGAAACAAACGTTTGAGATATTTTGTAGCATAGATCTGTAACGATCCATTATATTATATGTCATCCATTTTAAACTTAACATCTCATGTTAATATTATTGTAACAGTGCAAATGCAATATTTATAAACTATTGGTAGAAAAATATCTAGCATTTTGAGAGTTGTACATGTAGAGAAAGGGGGTGTAACCTTCCTCTGAATCAAGGGGAGGACCAGTCGAATATTGACTGACCGTTAGGCCCCTAATGGTTCAATATCGAGAAGTTATATACAGGATGTATAAGATTTAAAAACTGAAAATTCAAACTGTACATAGAGTCCTGCATGATTTTTTTTTTTTATTCTATGAAGTGGTGAGACGAGCTGGACGCCCTCCTGATGGTAAGAGTAACGCCAGCCCATAACCAATGTAGTGCTACCCGGAACTTTGCTCCGTGCAGGGGTGCACTACATTGACGTTCCCCACTTTGAGTCATAAGATGTTAAGACTCATTAGCCCAGTAATCACGCTGGCTACAGTGCCCTTCAGACCGGAGCACAGTGACATTCGCTATGATTGTTAAATGGCTTTAAAAAGGGCACTACAGTATTTAAAGTACACATACCGAAACTGAAATACTAAAAATATATGGTCAAAATTTTAAACAAATTTTCGAAAGTAAGTCTTTTACATCCTGTATACTGTGCTGTATACGCATTAGAGGTCGCTACAGATTGACAAACAGACAAGTTTTGCAAGGCGTTATATTTTTTTTTGAGATATTTCCTTAAGGCGTTTGATACTCTGATGACATTGAGTTTTTTTGTGAAAATTTTGGTTGCATAATTATTTGTTTTTTTTGATAATTATTTTATTGTCTTAAAAAGGGACGCTTGATGTGATTATATTTTCTTATCTCTTTGTTGCGACATTTATTTAAAGAAACATTTAGCGTTAAGATGATTTGATAATTGTGAAAGTTTTTATAAAATTTTAAAGTAAACTATACATATCATTTGACGACTTCATATTCTTTTAGTTGTATGTACAAATACGTATTTTAGAACTACCCTCAAAATGCCTCAAAAAGTCTCAACTCTTTGGAATGTCTAAGTTTGAGAGCATTCAAGTATTACGTATCGCATATTTTTTATTGTATGATGCTTTACAATTTATTTAAACAGATTGTTTAAAAACATTTGATTGTTTTGATACTAGCTTTCATCCGCGGCTTCGCTCGCATTGAATCAATAAAATAAAAATTATTGGATATAACAAAGTAGTATATGTATAGTACCAAACTTCACCATGATCGTTCCAGTACTTTAAGCGTGAAGGCGTAACATACAAAGATTTGTAAGAAAGTAGGTACTTTCACATTTATAATATTAGTAGGGACATAATTTTTTTTCCAGTAATTATATTCAGTTGAACTTAATCGTGACTTTAGTGGTTACTTAACGCTAATAGCGTCCAAAAATCTTTAAAAATTACCTCACGTAATACTTGAACACTCCCTTTTATTTCCTATTATTAGGAAAAAATACGTCTTTTTTAAATTTCCAACTCTATCTACTACAGGAATGCATCGAATTCAATATACCCAGTATCATCTACCTTGATTTTTTACCAAAAACAAAAAAAAACTAAAACAAGAACATTAAAAACTCGCACCATAACGCTATAGGAATGTATTTGTCCGCGGTAAAGGCCGGCTGCACATCCGAAACCGTCGTATGATGTATATTATATACTAGAGGTGTAGTATCTGCCCGTCGTCTTTGCTCGCTATCGGGAAGGGCGGTTCTTGATCCTGGAGGGTCACCGCTGTGAGGTCAACTATTTCGTCTTGCTCGTCTTGGTCGAATCTGAAAAAAAAACATACAAAATAATATAAATTTAAAAATGTTTGTCAAAATCACGAATAAAAATATAATGGCCTCTAGTGAAAACCAAGGTACTTTGCAACGTCATCGGACTCTAGCAAGAAAAGATATCTGAGCTGAATGTAATTGGCATCTAACTCAGGCCTATTATAGCAAAAAAAGTTATCATGTGATGTCATGGTCATCATCAATAAGCAAGGTACCTTCCCGTAGAAGGCTCCTTACGACAATCACATTACGCGTGTAACGGGCACGATAGCAAAACTGTAACAGTGCAACGTCATAGGTATCTAACAACAAAAGACCCGTGTAACGTGACCGGCCTCTAAGTACAACGCACCTGTCCTCGTCGGGCTCGCTGGAGGGCTGCGAGGTGCGCGCGGGCTCGGGCGGCGCGCGCTGGTTGGCCGGCCGCACCGTTATTATTAGGTTAGAAGAGTTCGCCACCATCATATCTGTCACCTGGAATACGACGGGATTTTTTTAAATCTTATTTTGAAAGAAGATTTTCTCAAAAATGAGCATGCCTTCCCAATAGGACACACTCACATTACATAATTACACCTTGCTGCATATTTAAAAGTACATATATTTTTATTCCTAACATAACAAGTCTATTAATAAGTTTGGCTTCAAAGGAAGTACGATTGGCTGAATTTATTAATCAAACCAATGTCATATATGCATTTCTTTATTGAAAGGAGCTAAATTAAACGTTTAAAACGTAATGGTATCCAACAATGTTAATAAACCTTTTATTATTAATAACCGGCCGGTGACAATGCATGTAAAATTGGTTCACGCTGTATCTATTTTACATGCGTTGTCTGAGAACAATATTCTCACTTTAGCAGTTCTACTTCACAGTGCAGACTTCTCCGAAACAACATTGCGTTGCTCAGATAATAAATCATTACTTGGCAGTTGTCTTGAAAACTCTACATGAAAAGTGATCATAAAACCCCTTCTGATTTTTTTGCTTAAAATTAACATTAACAGTAAAAAAAATATATATTTGTCACTCTTAAAGGAATAGCTGTAACATTCAAATAGAAACAAACAATCACGCACCTGATCCAAAGTTTTGTTGGACACGTCGATGCCGTTGACCTCTAGCACTTCGTCGTTGACGCCCAATAGGCCGGTGGACTCGGCGAGGCCGCCCGGTACTAGCCGGGATATGAATATGCCGGGCGATCTTTCGACGCCGTTAGGTGTCACTCGTACTGAGGTGCCGTCTCTGGAATGGCATAAGAAGAAATCAATCATGATACAGAATCTTATTATAAATGAGAATGTACGTGATGTTTGGATTGTATGGACGTGTTAGGAAGGATTATATAACCTTCCTCTGAACAAAGCGAGGATCCTTGACCAGTAGATCCACTGACTGACCGTTAGGCCCCGATGGTTAGATGACGAGTATTTGTATATATGTGAAGTCTCGAAAAAATATCCTAAGCGCGTTTCAGAGCTCGGCGCATTTGTAGCGGTCGCTACAGACGCTGTCACGCTAAACTACTGTTTAATGGGTTTAGCTGGATCAACGCATATAATAATTTAATCTTAGTTTTAGATAAAACAAGTTGACTACCTTTTAAAGAGTAAATAAACGGAATCAAGGTAGGTACCCTATTTTAAACAGTTTGAAATAGTCTTCTTAGGAGAATGTATGAGAATCTGAGAAAGTTATTTAAGGTAGCATCTTATCGGCAAATGACGTACTATGATGCTTTTACGTGACGTCATAGTAGCTCATGGGTAGGTGACAATCAAAACATTATCAAATAGGACACACTCCACTAAGACTGTAGGAATAAAAATAATAAACGATAATTATTCATTAACAACACAAGTCGTATTTTAAAAGCAACACATTGAGAGTTTTGGCTATACGAAATAACATAGTGTAACAAACTTACAAGAGCAATACCAAATTAGTATCGGAAAAGTAAGGTTAGAGTTATGTACCTTATAAAGAATCCCAGAGGTCGATCCGATCCGTGCTTCAGCAGTTTGACCCTTCGACACGTCTCTGGCACTATGTCCACGTCTATGATTGCTGATACCTTTAATAATAATAGTGTATTTAACAATGGGTCTAATAATTTATAACATTTTTTAAAGTTCTACTTGTTTTGGAAATCTTATATTTTCGCCAAAACTTCAAAATACATAACAATAAATAACAATGCAATTAATTAATTAATGTAAGTATGCAATACGGCACGACTACTTAAAGTCAAAATCAAATGTTCAAAATTCAACTAAGCTCCACATAGTAACACTTCTGAATCGTCATGGTATTACAAAACACAACAGCCACCGGTTCGGATGACAGTTACTACGGAGAAGAACCGGCAAGAAATTCTGATATTTTCTCCTTCAAAATAAGAATATACAATTGCAATTACAAATACATTTAAAGAACAACTCAACCATTACAATATTTTTATATGAAAAGGGTCGTCGTCCTGCGTCTTCAATATATCATTTATTTATCGCTTTGTTAATTAGCCATTAACTTGGAATTAGTTAGATCCTTAACGCTCTTAGGAAGCTTATTAGTTATTATAAAACAGTATAATCTGCCCCATGAAAGGGTCCAAGGGTTTTTCAAAACTTACCATTCTAAAATCGTGAGGATTTGATATAGACAGTCCTTTGTTCTTTGCCGGCGTACCGCTCAGAATGGACGATATGATATTCCGTGGTCGCATAGTACCGTAGCCATTCAATTCTTCGAGACTGTCTCCTGTAAGAAAAATAATTTAAGTAAGTCAATGATATTACATTAAAATAGATATGTTATAAGCGCAAAATTTTGAAGACGCAAAGTTCAAAAGATTTTTTTGCTAGCCAGAGAAGTATAAACTTGTGACTTCTATGATGTAGTTTGTTATATATTCTATGAATATTGTTTTTGTCATAGTCGTATAGCGCATAGACTGATAGGACTCCCTTCATAATCGGTTTGCCGTAAGTGAAGCCAAAACTGTATACATATGTAAGTGTAAAAAGTACGTTGTTATACTCGATGACACGCACACAAGCCCATCGACACTGTTGATGCTATAAAAATATACCCTAAAAATTGTCTACTTTGAAATGGCTTCACATTGGGTGCTCATATTGCGGTACTAGATTTCATTATTCTGTGACTCTAACTATACATTTGAACGAACCATGAATGAATCAGTTGCCGTATTTGGATAGCAATGTAATTGTGAAGTTCACAGCCGTGGGATCGCTTTGTATTGATCAAAGAATGTATGAATGAACGCGATTTGAAAGGTCAAAGCAATCTTTTTTACGCCTATTTATCCCTAGTATAGGTCGCATCACGGATGTTTAGCGCTGGACGAGAATAGCTGCGCATCGGTAGAATCGCGCTCGTAATTGACGTATTGGTGCGAGAAAGATACCACGACTGGGGAACCAATCAAAGCTCGCGCACCCGACGATCACGCGCCCCGCGCGCCGCGCCGTCCCCTCGATACCTTAATTTTTGACTTCTGCGCAGGTTTCGTTCAGCGCTAAAGATACGTGAAGGTACTTATACTCCCAAATTAGAGAGGTGCAATAAGAAAGGAATTCCCGAAATTCCCACGGGAACGGGAGTTACCGGGAAACTGAGGATAGGTAGGATAGGTCCAGCGTAAACAAAGTCGCGTCGGGTCATCTAGTCTCTGTATATATACGACACATATAGAGCTGTTAGCCAGTATACCATTTTAGTTTCAACTGCGCTGGCTCATAAACGTCATTGAGGCTAACAATTAAACAATGAACGTAGCCTCAATTAAGCGTCATGGCACCATTCGCGTATGTGTTAGTGGGCTATTGTTACATCGCTATACCTATAGGAGAATATGAAGATGTATGTCTTTTTTAATTAAAAGCAGCCAATGTTTTTAGCTATATCGTTACTGTTAAGGGCTCATTACTGGTATAAAAAGTATCCCATGTGTTAATGTAGCTACTATCTACATGTATGCCGAACTTTAACCAAATCTATTTAGTAATTTCAGCTGTTTTATTACTCAAGTAAATAGAAAAAAAAAATATTCATATAATTTTTAAAGTTGTAGGCTGGCTGGATGGAGATTTGTAAAATACTAGCTGTTGCCCGCGACTCCGTCCGCGTTGACTTTCATATAAACTTTGACTCCCCCCTTCCCCCCTTATAATCCTTTTTTCCAGTTAAAAAATAGCCTATGTTTTATCTCACGCTCCAGACCATCTGTGTACCAAATTTCTTTCTTATCGGTTCAGTAGCTTTAGCGTGACGGACAGACAGACAGACAGAGATACTTTCGCATTTATAATATTAGCATTGATAATTCTTAGAGAAAGAGCAAAACATCTTTACATATTAAATTACAAACTGCGAAAGTTTGTGAGTATATGTTAATATTTGTTACCTTTTCACGCTTAGACCACTCAATTTTATAGCTAAAGTCAAAGAAAAACATATATACATATTTTTATTCAACTTAGCTACCTATAGTAACACTTGAATCGTCATAGTATTACATATCAACATATCAATTATAATTATACAATATTACATATCAATTATGTACCACAAAAAAAATTGACACGCATATACAATATCCTTATACTATATCCTTTTTATAGTGGGCGTTCTTACAGGATACCCATGGACCTCGGGTAAAGGTAACCCATGCTGGGTTATGTCGGACTTGTACCGACCAAAACCCCAACGTGTTAAACACGTTGGGGTAATACGTCTTACAGCGTATAGGTCACTGGCACCATCGCAGTATCTTCCATTAAGATACGCTATACTACACCCTGGATCAACATAGGTTAATTCCTATCCCGGTATTTTCCCGGGAACTGAAACTATGCGAGAAAAGCCGCGAGTCAAAGCTAGCTAATAACGTTACTGTAAGCTTCATTCAACGGAGTTCTCCATGAAACGGCACGTTACGCTAGGCTAAGCTTATACGTGAATTGAGAGCAGTGACGAACATTATTAATTCAACGAGTTTTATGTTATAACTAGCTGTGCCAGCGACTTCGCCCGCGTAGAAAAGTGACTTTGGGCAGCATTTTTGAAAATGCCTAACCCGCGCCAACAAACGTTCAGCAAGTTGAACGTGATTCTGTGTGTTGAACGTGTGCGATTTTTTTATTATATTATAGTGATTCAAGAGGAAGGTTTATGCGAGTACCTAATAGATACAAAAATGCGGGTAAAGCCGCTGAGCGAGACTAGTATTTCATAAATTATACCATAATGTAGGCCAGTGAAATTTGTTGTTAAATTTGAAAATAACAATTTCTTAAGTGATAAGTCATATTATATTATCTGTGCTTTACAATTTAAATTAGTTTGAACAAGAAACCATTTATCTAGCCTTCCATTACAGTCAACCAATGGAATATAAGCCAATTGGTATAAGTGAAAAAATGGTTAGGTATGTCAGCGTTTACAACACTTATTAATCACTATGACAATAGTCTTAGGCCTATAGTACACGGCGTATTTTAAACGCGACGACGACGACGCGCGTATACATGCTTCAAACGCAACCTAGTAACCTAAAGTAAGAGACAGGTTTTTGTTTCTAATCGTGTGGTTATTTATTTAAATGGTTTTTTTTTTTTTAATATTATTGATGATTTTTAGGAGTATAAGATCTTATGGTTTTTTAAATCTGATCTTTATGTCTATTAGATACATTATCACTCAAAAAACTAGTGGATAAAATGATTAAAGAATCCAGTTATACTATTAAAGTGAAGCAAAAAATATGAATGGTAACACAAAAATAGGAATGGACATGTGAAACGCAAATAATCCTACCCGATACCTTATACCCTACCATTTTGAAAACCATCATCAAGCATCAAGAATTATTCTAAAAAAGGAATAATATAAAATCGGTTCAGCTCTTATTGAGTAATGCACTTACAAACACATTTTGTAATTCATTTATATATAATAAGATAATACAAACAAAAACATTCCACATCTTACCTTTTCTCTGTATAATGATCCTCAACAGAGGTCTGGCTGTAAGCAGTGCTCTGGCTAGGTTATCATCATTGTTGATCGGCAAGAGATCTCCGTCTCTCGGATCTGTGTAACTTATAAGAAAGGCTACATCGTGAAGCCTGTGTAGCTTCTCGATCAACGCTTTAAAGTCATCATACTTTAATTTCTCCGATTTATTTAACGCAAACCTTCTGAATTCTGCATCAAACTGAAACAATATTTTTTTTAGTATAAGTTTAAACCTAGAGGGCTTAAAAGAAAGAAAGGAGACCACTGAGAAGATGGGTAGACGATTTTGTACAAATAGCTGGCAAAACATGGTCCAGAGTGGCATGCCAAGAGGGAGAGTGGAGGTACTTGGGGGAGACCTTTGCCAAGAGGCACACAGGAGAAGAATGACCATGCTACCGTAGATTTGATGTATAAAGTTTTAATTATGTAATGTTTCTTTCCTGAATAAATGGCTTGAAATGAAATGATAAGTTTAAACTACAACGAAAATTGGAACTCATTGTTTGGAATAATTGTATTCTTATTTTATATTATCAAATTTTTTTGTTTTTTTTCTACATACAAAATGAAACAGAGGTATAGAAAAAAGGTGGATAGATCACAGCCAAACTTCTATATGAAAATATTATTTTTACTGTGCTCAAGAAATCAATGTTCTTATTTCAATATGTTTTACCTATCATCTAAGTTTTTGTACTGTCTTTATGACCAGTACACTGTAATGGTATCAACAAGGAATCGCTAACAGCACTGCAACCTGGCCTACGTAAATAAGATACTCCACTAAGTATTATATAAAGTAAACATTCGTTCTAGCTCATATTTGTCATATAAGGATAGAAGTTACAAATTGTTGTATACCTTAGTTTTAACTTCTACGTTTTGACTGTCAATCCTAGCGGCGATTTTGTTTTTAGACATCTCGAACGCATTTAACACTTACACTAACACAAAAATCTTAAAAATATTTAGGCACTTGTTACATGAAAAACCATTGTAAAATATCAAAAAATCTTAAATAAACGAGAATGATATATCGCCACTCGCGTCTTAAAATTGTAATTTTGCATAGTTTATTCTCTATTGTAAAATATTTGAGGCATTAGTAATTATTGACCAATCACAATACAGGGGTACATGTTTATAACAATTGTGATTGGTTGAAATTATTTTGGAATGACAGCTAATAGAAGTAAAAATGAAAACAAATTTGTGTGATGTGTTTCATTATACGAAATGATAATTTAGATTACTTGATACTCATGAATGAAATAATATCACGTAGGAATAGGATGTCAATGTGGAGATACATTATTCTCTTTATATTATATTTTCTCTTATACTAAATAGTAGATTAAATTACTATCACAACATTGCATATTTTGATGTCTGCAGTCAGCTGAAATCTGAATGCTGATTACAGTTCTCATAATACATCATCGTGCTAAGTCTACTATTTACTATTGAAATAGATGAGTACATCAAAAGCGAACATCTCAGTATATTCTATTTATTTGTTCAGGATAACAAAATCGGAGAACATTTTTTGCCAATATTAGATTATATTGTAATGTCACATTCAAAATATTAGATACTGCAGATCTTCATTACTTTTTTGTTTCTAAACCCTATATAAACAGTTTACTGCAAGTTAAAGGGTAAAAGAGGTAACTAGCTTTTCAGAGATGAATGTTCAAAATAAATAAATACACGTACTAATGTATTATTAGTATAAAAACACTTCATTAGACTGAATATATATTATTGCGATATCTGTATGGAGTGTATCTGTGTATCTGTCAATATAAGTTAGTTGACAAAAGACATAAATATTTGACATTTCATAATTATTAAAGTTTAAACAAAATAAAAAAAACTACAAGTAAATTAAATATTAATAACTAAAAATATATTTATGCACGATAAAACTATTCTCGTTTACAATATATAAATAATGCCTTCTTTAAAAAACCCAGACGCCGAACGCAATAATCCTTGTTTTAAGGTACCTATACTTTTACAGATGATAACAAAAAAAAATTGCATAACAATAAATTTGTTATTGTTTTTTACAGGAACAAGAACAATCATACAGTTGTCTCAACAAAAATGGATTTGATCATGAAAAGTGTGAAATGTATTTTGACAACTATAATACGTGCAAAAAGTTTTGGGTATGTTTTATTTTATCAAAAATCTGGTTATTATATAGAAAAATCTGGGTGGCGATAAAAAGCAGTCAGACTTTTAACAGCTATATATTTTTTGTTTTTTACAATCCAATATCAATGTTAAAGAAGAATTATATAGTATACTAAAATGTAGTTGCTAAATATTCCTGCAAATGTAAATATATTTTTAAATTAAGTTCTCTACCTTTCAGGGAAAGGTGTTCAAAGATCGTAAATCAAAAGGGCTAACACCATACTTACCAGAGCTTTCCGAAAGAGAGACTGTGAAACAAGAATACTTAAAAAAAGTTTATTTTACTTCTTAACTTCTATAATATTAATATTTAAATTAACTCTACACTCTACAGTGGGGTATTCTCAGTGTAGAGTGTAATACTGTAAATATTGCTACTTTAACATATTTATTTATAAAATGCAGAATAGTATACAATATGACGGAGAAGTGAGAAGTGTTATTTTAATATGCACAAGATAAGCATTTTTGTAATGCATTTTTTAAGAAAATAAAAACCAACATTGGACTATTTCGAACAAACTACAGAAATTGACGTTAAAAATTTTATAGATTAAAAAATATTAATTGTTAGATGTTATATAAAATAGAAATAAAACAATATGATTATTGATGGATTATTTATTTTCACAAAAATACAGTGTAGAAGCCATGTTTATGTAGTGAGACCTAGATTCAAGCAACAGGCTAAGATTATGTTTTGTTTTGTAGATTTTATTAAACAGTCTACAAACCATGAATATGGTACATCGGTAGCCTTATTGAATGTTTTCATACAATTTTTATTATTATCTATGAGCTTAGTATGAGCTAAGTCCTATCACACTGATGATTTTTAAGGAAGTCCTCAAGAGCCCCTCAAAAGGGAAATGGAACACTATTATAGTTGAGTTGAGTCTGCCATTACACACTTTCTTAGTGATTTTATTGCGAATTTATTATAAGACTCTTATTATAAGTCAGTTATTTTTCAGTGGTCTGTTTCATGAAGTTAATGGGAGTGGTAAAGTTATTAATCCCTAATCCCACCATTTTATAACTTTCTACCCTTTAGGGGTTATCCATTAATCACGTGAGGCATAAAAGGGGGGCGGAGGGGTTTGATAAAAATCACGAAAATAACACAAGGGGGAGGGGGGTGTAGTGAGATATCTGGTGTATTTATTTTTTCGTCATTTATTTTATGGTCCTTAATTTCAGAATAAAATAAGATTATAATTTATACAGGCTGTATTTAAATTTAGAAAAAATTCAGAAAATTTAAAGATTCTATGTAGGTTCTAAAAATACACGTGATGTTGGGCAGGGGGAGGGGGGGTGGTCTTAAATCTCACTACGTATCACCAATGGGGGCGGAGGGGGGGCGTTAAAAAGTGCTAAAAAAAGATCATGTGATTAATGGACAACCCCTTATCAAGTTTCCTTCAAGGAGAAGTTTAGTGATCCTTCCGAATACATCTAGAAGGAATTTACCTGTTTGCTATTTATATAAATAAATAAATAAATAAAAATCGTTTATTTAGAACATAATTAAGTCAATTACAAAAAGAAAATAGGACACGACGATCGCCTCAACTAGGTATGCCCTGTGCTAGAGACGATCGACGCTTTCCACACCAGACCTTAACTAATTGAACTATAAAATAATTGTTAATTTACTTAAAAACAGACTAAAAATAATTATTAAAAGAAAAAATAAAACTATATCATTACATAGTATATAACAATGTTGCTTCTGTCTGTCCTTATGTATGCTTAAATCTTTAAAACTCCTTAACCGATTTTCATGCGGTTTTTGCATCAGATAAGAGTGATTCAAAAATGTTTTTGAGTATAATAGATGCCCTAAATGCGGAAAAAAGTTAGTTTTATAAGTATTTAGTTTATCCATGCGAGGTATCCCACAGGAAATTGATAATAATGACTATAGGAAATGCCTGAGTTGTACATATAATATCGTAAGCGCGATTCAGAACTCACTGCAATTGTACCAGTACCAACATTGTATGAACACATTCAATTTGAAATGATTATAATGGTTTAGTTCTATTTATCTTTACAATTGAAAAATGGTATTTACGAATGGGCTAAGAGCCGGATAAAGAAAAAAACTTGCCTTCCTTGTCTAAATTATCCCTAATTTACAAACATAATAATAAAACTCTTTATTGTATTACAAAAATAAGAAATAACATTACTATGAGGAAGACAAAGACATTCCATTTCATAGGTGCAACAGGCTCACAAAAAAAAATTGGCACTAAAACCATTTAACTAGGAAAGCGATGTTTTCATGTATTGAATGTCCATTGATAAAATGACACCACATTACTAATGCTATTATATTAAATAGATACGTTATAAGCGCAAATTTTTGAAGACGCAAAAACATCCTAATTAGTACGTCTTACCTTTAGATGATAGATGACGCAAACTGACAAAACTATCTCTTTTTTTTCTTGTTGGTTTTATCATTTATCTCTTTCTATCATTTTGACTTGTATGAATGTGTGCTGCCGCTGCTGTGCATGCAACATATCTATTCTATACTAATATATAAAGCTGAAGAGTTTGTTTGTTCGAACGCGCTAATCTCAGGATCTACTGGTTTGAATTGAAAAATTATTTTTTTATTAAATTGACCATTTATCGAGGAAGGCTTTAGGCTACATAACATCACGCTGCGACTAATAGGAGCGAAGATATAATGAAAAATATGGAAAAAACGGGGAAATTTATTCATCTTTGAGGGCTTCCTTTGCGTGCGCTGCGAAAACGATTCAAGATACCAAAAAATATGTATAAAAGAATAATTCGTCTTTAAATGATCTAAAAAAAGTCCGCGACAGAATATGTCTATCTTCCAAGATTGACTCACTATAACATGATAATAGAAATAGATCCGACGGGGACGAAGTCGCGAGCAACAGCTAGTCTATTATATAATCTCTAATCTATAATATATTAGTATTGCATAGTTTAAGATAAATGATAATGCAAACCGTCTACCTACATTATACTATAAAAGGCATGTCGGAAGAACTTGTTCACAAAATGTTAATATATTTTTATACATATACATATTATGTTAATATGAGAGTGAAGCATTACTTTATTTCTTGTAAAAAAAAACAACAGCATAATTTTCAAAGTTGGTTAAAATGGTATTTATTCATAATTAGGTAGTTCTTGATTATTATAAAATTAATTTGATTTGTAATATTAAGTTAAATGATATGACCATTTGATTAAACAATATTTTTTTAAAGAAATGTTTTAACAATTTTATAAAATAAAAAATTAACGATAGGATGTGTGATATGTAAAGAAAAATACAAAAATGTATGATTTGAAAATAAATATTTATTAACCTTAAATTATATGAAATACAACTTGAGTATTGATGTGGATTATTATTAAGAAAGATATTATAATTATGTTCTTAAAAAAAAATTACATACTTAGCAAAATATATTTTTACTATTTTTTTACAACACAATCTTGTACTCATGAAATAAGATATATAAAAATATATTCGAGTAATGATGCGATTTTGCTGATAATGTAGCTTATAATTTATCGGCACATAACTTGTTACCAAGTAAGCATTATATTTATTTTACCTTTGATATATATTATTTAAATTAAATAGTGATACTCAACAAACTGACTATCAAATTTAAGTGACTCTCACAAAAGCGTATTAAAAAGATTTGATTATTTAAATTAGCCAAAATAAGCGGCTTAAGAAGTAATTAAGTTTAATCTGTCTTTACACGTTTGTTTGAATCAGAGCTGTTATAGCCAAATAAAAGTCATACAGTAGAATAAGATATAAATATTAAATTATATATGACCTTTTCTTCACGACTGTACATTGGACATAGTATGGATATTCTTATGTGCCGAGTATTATATTGATTTACTTTAACCGATTCGGTGCGGCGGTGTTTTTCACTAAATTTTGTACCTGAAGCCAAACAAACATTGTGTATCCTCTCGGGCACCATACGCGATACGCAAAAGATTTATATGGTGCCTGTGCGGCATCATCCGCCCGGTACGGGTATATGAGTCGTCATAAGGAGTTTATATGATAAGCTTCGAAAAAATACCATAAGCGCGTTTTAGAACTGCGTTTAGTAGCTACAGATTTGCCCACTTCATGAAACGGTCGCATTTAATAGTGTTCTTGTATTGGCCATATCATGAAGTGCTTTGGGCGATCTTAAAACATTTGATAAGATATATATTTAACATGATTTTAATTCAAATAAAATAGTATATTGCAAATTAAATTGCATTGATATTGAAGGGTTTACTTAGTAGTGTGATCTAACCCTTATAGTCGAAAAAAAATTAATTTTTTACATAAAAGCAATATTTATAAATAAAAAAATACTAGAATGGCTCATTACATGATTATTCAAACATAAAACACCGACTTTTGATTTTCAAAAACAAAAAAAAACGTCCAATCAAGTCTCCATTTTTGAAGTCGGTTAATAAACAAAAGATCTCAACGACATTTCACATAAATATACAAAAAGATACGCTTAAAATTAAATTATAGTATTGAAAAATAATACTAAAATATGACAGGACAATGCGTGCTATGATCCCTTGAAATGAAGTCGTGTACGAGTCAAAAAGTTAAGAAAGTACACATTCTTTAAATAAACATAACAATAAAAACCAAAAATTCAATATTTTGATGAAAAAAGGGGGTTTCTTGTCATAAGGGAATGTTCACCTATTACATAACGCAATAATATATTAATATTAATAAATAATATGCATGCTTTTTTGTGTTTTAAGCGTTTTTAAGTCATAATATAATTCCAAAAAATATTACCGGTCGAAATTATAAGCCGTTAAATAAAAAAAAACTACATTAAAATGACTGCCTTTAACGGAAGTGACGTTAAAGTTATGAAAGACTTGACTCGGAAGTCGTTCCATGCGGAAGTCACTTTTGAAAATTTTCGAAGGAATTTCAAAATAAACATTTATTAAAGGTTATTTTTTTATAATTATAAAGTAATAATTTCGTTATGTAGTACTTAAACGTTCCATAAGCAAGAACAACTGACTTTTACCCTTCTTTCGTGAAGTTGGTATAAAAATATGGCCAATAACCCACTATTTGTTTAAGTCGGAGGTCTATAGTAAAATGGATAATATAACTGAATCAAAAAACGTCTATTTCTGAAGTCGGTTAAAGATATGAATTATAAAATACAGAAATTTGTGTGTTTTATGAATATTGAAACGGCTGTTGTCTATATTGATTTTCTAAAAACAATTAAGATATCAAATATGACATGGGAATGTTGTTTTTTTTCTATGTATGCACTTGATTTTTCTAGATGGTTCTGGCAATATGTTTTCAGAACTTTAAAAAGAGAACATCTCAGATATTTCGCTTAATGGAGTGTTATCTCTTTCACACACTAGTGCTCTCTCACATATGTAATGACGTCATATAAGAGTAACTATATGTTGCCTAACCAAGTCAAAAGTAAAAGTCAAACATTTTTATTAAACTACCCTACAAATAGTTACACTTAAATTGTACCACCTAGATGAATAAAAGATTTGAGTATGCATCTAGTGTGCGAGGGAGATAGCGCTCTATAAGTCCGGAAATACCCGAATGTCTCTTTCTAAAGGTCGATATGAATTTTCATCGGATATTGTATTATATTGTTATGTTTCTAGCACACATTGTCATCTAAGAGTCAATCTGAGCGCTGTTTTATATGGAAACAGTTTATTCTGAAGTGATCACACATTTGCCGGACCTGGAAAAAATTAAATATATATTAATATCTATTGTCTGTGGTTCTGATAGTGATACCAGTTAAAAAAAATATAGTGATCATTTAACATGTATCATTAAAAAAACTATTGTCTATGGTAGGGATACTTGTTCACAAAATTAACACAGCAAATTAAATTCTTAACTACTTATTAATATTATTTCAAAATTCAAGATATTTAAACGTTTGAATTTAAATATATACTCTATAGTATACTAATAAACTTTTTATACTAACTTAAACAGTAAAGTTATGAACCATTTAAAAATGGATTTCAACTTTTGGGATTTAAGAAATTAGAATGCTTATTAAGTAGGTTCAAAATAATTAATTTTACAACAAATTTTAATTAATGCAATTCAAAACTAAAGGTCACATAGATACTTATAGAATGGTGTTGGACAATTTTACTAATAATCTGATTAACTATTTAGTCAGTTTACAATATCGCGACAGATTGTAATCCAAGATTTTACTGGGGGTAGGTCTCTTTTGCAGGAGACCGACTGGGTGGGTACCCCCACAGTAACAGACATTCTACCGCCTGAAAATGTCACTGTGCTCCGGTCTGAAGGGCACTGTAGCCAGCGCGATTACTGGGCCAATGAGTCTCAACATCTGATGACTCAAAGTGGGGAACGTCGGTGTAGTGCACCTCTGCCCGGAGTTGGGCTTTATAGCAAAGTTCCGGGTAGCACTGCATTGGCTATGGGCTGACGTTACTCTTACCATCAGGAGTGCGTCCAGCTCGTCTCCTCTCTTCATAGTATAAAAAAAAAGAAACTCACCACACATGCTCCGTAATGCACATGGGCTGCGACCACAAACACAGTGAGGGAGTAGAACACAGCCGTTCCGTATTTGGGCAGAGCGAGGGAGACAGCCAGACTGACAGACAGCGGGTATAACAGCCAGTTGACTGAGTCGCAGCGCTGGTTGCTCATCTGACTGACTATCAGTCGACACTGGGAAGGTGATATGATTTTATTGTACACATTACATTTCACATTCTAAATGTAATAAAAAATGAAAATGAAAATAATTTATTCACTTAAATCACATTGTGATATTTATGAACGTCAAAACTAAAAATATAGATCAATACAGACTTGTCGTTGCAGCCACCCAATCTGCTTTGTCCAATATGTAGAAGGATGTATACTACATACTACATTTATTAAAAAAATATCTAATTAAAAAGGCGTACTATACATTAAATGAATATATTGAAAACAAAAACCCTTGGAATGATATTTCTTAATGCTCGTGGGACGGTGACCTTTTGTTCATGTATAAATATTATAATAGTCAAGTTTTTGTTTATATTTACAATTGTATGTTCTTATTTAAAAAGAGCGACTATCAGAGTTTCTTGTCGGTTCTTCTCTGTAGAAACTGCCTTCCGAACCGGTGGTAAATGTTTTGTAATACCATGACGATTCAAGTGTTACTTTATGTAGCCTAGTTGAATAAAGATACTTTTGACTTTAAATAAATATATCTATACAAACACACACACTACAGACAACCAAATATACGTATGAATAAATCATTTTATTTGACACTGGGTAGGAATTAATGGTTTAATTTTAACCTTCACACAATCACTTCACAAAATCTTCTTCTTGAATGAATCTGGTAAAAAAACCGCATGAAAATCGGTTGCGTAGTTTTAAAGATTTTAAGTAATAGGGAGATACAGGTAATACATATGTTCTCTTATTCATTCATTCATTCATTATTATATGTAAGTATTGTTATGATATGATAATAACTTTTATATTGAATAAATTTGAAATTGGAAAGACTTATTTATATATCCTTTATTACATATTATACCAAAATCACAAATTACATAAAATAACAAATGGCAGCCTTATCACTAGTCAGTGATTTCTGCCAGGCAACCAGAACTTGCATAAACATTTAAGAAAGGAATGGGTAGGCAAAGAAACTCGATACAACTAATTAAATATATACTACATGTATACAAAGAATATAATACATATTTATACATATAAATATAACTTTGCCTAATTTAAAAATTTAAAAATCAATACATATAATAAAAACGTAACGAGTCGCTGTCTGTACATGGAATATATATGAGAAAAAACATTAAAGGAGACCTTTATTAACGCAATAGAACCCAAATCAAAGATTTTTGGAATTTTTGTCTGTTTGTCTGTTTGTTTGTGCACGCTAATCTCAGAAACGGCTTATCCTATCTAGATGGGGTTTTCAATGATATATTGTGGTAAGCTTCACTTAACATTTAGTGTTTATTTCATGTCAATCGGTTGATAAATAAAAAAGTTATGGCAATTTAAGGAATCACGTTGAACTCGCTGAACGTTTGTTGGCGCGGGCTAGGCACTTTCAAAAATCCTGCCCAAAGTCACTTTTTTCTTCACATTGATTCTTTGTCTGTCCATAAGTACTTATAAAATTGATAAATACTTACAGCAACATTACTAAACAGAGTGCCGATTAGAAGGAACACCATTCTCGGGTCGGTTTTGACTAGCTCAGATTTGTGGACCCACACCGAAGACACTATGAAAACGCCCAAAATCGACCACAGCGGTCGAATCGCTTCTAACGGAGACCTCATTTTGCCCGTACGAAGCTTGTAGGACCTGAAATTAGTATTATACATAGATCATAGACGTATAACCCTTAATCCATATATATAAAAGAAAGTCGTGTTAGTTACTTCACTTATAACTCGATAACGGCTCAACTGATTTGGCTGAAAATTTGTGGGGATGTAGTTTAGAACCTGGAGAAGGACATAGGATACTTTTTATCCAGTTTCCAGGGGAATAATTTTTTTATGAAAGTAAACGCGGACGGAGTCGCGGGCCAAAGCTAGTAATAGATAATTAAATAGTCCCTTATTAATCTGTACACGTAAGTGGAGCCATAACTTGCATAGACTATAGATAGTCCGTTAATAATTAATCGGTCCGCCGTAAGTGAAGCCAAAACTTTATGTAAGTGTAAAAAGCACGTTCTTACTACTTGATGACACGCACACAAGCCCACGGATAATGTCGCTGTTATTAGAAATTTACTCTATAATATTATTGTGGAAAAATTAAAATCTAAGAATTTTGATGCGATCACTTACATACAAGTCAGGGCGCCTTGTATGTAAGTGGACAAAGTTGTCTACTTTGAAATAGTTTCACTTTGCGTGGTCATATTCTATGATATTAGTTATTATTCTATGATATTATTACAATATATAGTTTAATATCATAAATGTTAAACAAAAACTATTGAATAGATTTATTTGGTTGAAGTTTAAGATGGTGCCTAATATTTAGGCACAATTGGGCCGTTATAATAATTACTACTACCTACTAATATGAATGTTTGTGAGAATGTACGTTTGTTATTCTTTCACGCAAAAACGGCTGGGCCGATTTTTTTAATTTATACACTTTATCGTACATTAAAAATAATACAAAATGAGTACATGTATTAAAATACACAAAAAATAACGTACAAAATGCGGCCTTATTGCTAACTAGCAATCTCTGCCAGGCAACTTGAGTGGTACGGAAACAATAGTGATAAAGTCATGTTTATAAATATAATAAACACAAAATGTTTAACTATACACAAATCACAATACATAGATAATAATATAATATAGAACTATTGCATAAATAGTTAGATTTAGTTGAAATTTGGTATGTAGATTGTAGATAGATAATAACCTGGATTAACACATAGGATATATTAGATCCCGTTATTGCCCATGAAAGGGAACTACGCTGGTAAAACCGCGGGGCACAGCCGTAGTTTTATAATGTAAAGAATTATCTTAATAATTATACTTACTGTACAATATTATACAGAGCAACGGGTAAGTTGGTCAAAACCCCCGTGCCGTAGATCACCCATTCAAATGCATTTGCCAATGTGTAGCTTCCGAAGATATACTTCTTGTAGTATGCCGTCCCTTTCACTCCGGTCCACATGAAGAAGAAGGTAGATGCCTGGAAAAGTAATAGATTTTATTTAATTCTTTTTGGTAAATATGATTAACGATGTAAGATTGAACTTCAACCAAAAATTAATGTAAAAAGTCAGAAGTAATAATACTTCAGGACAATTATTTTAAAACAGCGCCATCTTTTTTTTATTCTTTGAAGTAGTGAGACGAGCTGGACGCCCTACTGATGGTAAGAGTAACGCCAGCCCATGACCAATGTAGTGCTACCCAGAACTTTGCTCTGGGCAGGGGTGCACTACATTGACGCTCCCACTTTGATAGACACTAGCCCTACATTAGCTTATTAGACAACTCTTTTTGTCTGTCTATCCCTATGTATTCTATATAATTATTTATTTAAATTAAAAAAATCTTATTTTCTTAATTTTGCACTTCGCCACCGTTTAAATATAATGTTATTGTACCATTTTTCATTTGTTTAGTTGATAAGGCCGCCAGATACAAAATTTCCAATAGTTTAATATTTTAATATCTATATTGTAACAAATTCTAAAATCTTTAAAACTATTCAACCGGTTTTCATGCGGTTTTTTAATAGATAAATGTATAAATGCAGGTAAAACCTAATAATATTAGTAGTACTTTCTTGATTTTATAGGCTTATTTGTATTTAATGTTACTCAAAATAAAGTTTTTATATTAATTTTATTTTTCACTCACCCACATACTAAAGTCATATCCCCAAGGCAAGAAAAGCACACCGGTGTTGTACTTCTCCCAATGGCTCAAATAGAAATTGAGCAAAAGGTTCCACATCACATAGTACATTCTGGAAAAATAATAACGATTTATTGAGAAACAGGCAAGAAATGGAATCTTGTTTGAGATGTTGTTTTCCAATTATAGCAATAGAGCGCATTATGCGGCATAATGATTAACGTTGAATGTTTCAACTACATTTTTCCTTATCCATTTTATTCCTAAATCGAGCACTCTCAAAGTACTAAGTAGTGCTTTCGCTTGTTGCGTGCAATTGCGCAGTGACAGAAAATTAATCAGAAAACGCCCATTGTGTGCTTTGAATCTTTGGAGGCCCTATATCCCTACTAATGTGTATTATTATGAATGCTAATGTATTCTGTCTGTCTGCTACGTTTTCACGCCAAAACTAATGTAGTTTCAACTACTACTGAACCGATTGTATTGAAATTTGGTCTAGTCTGAGAAAAGACAACTTTTAACTGGAAAAATAGGTTATTAAGAGTGGGGTCCGGGGGAGGACAAATTTTATATGGAAGTTCGGACGGAGTCGCATGTAAGAGCTAGTAAATAAATAAATTACCTTATAGGTGGTATAGAGAAGTCCAGCCTCCCAAATATAGAGTAAAGACACGCCGGTATGAAGAACACGGAATATGAGTCCAGTCCGTGGTCAAATAATTCTCCAAGAGGTCCCGATGTTTGTGTCCTACGAGCTTGTTTTCCATCTATACCGTCTGAAATTAATAATAATAAAAAATTAATAAATATAAACTAGGTGTTTTTCCCCGCGTAGTTCCCGTTCCCGTGGGAATTTTGGGAATTCCTTTCCTAGAGAACCTCTACGGTACCTAAGCTACGTGCCTTCCAAATATCAAGTGCCTACGTTTAGCCGTTTAGGCTGTGTGCTGATATGTCAGTCAGTCGCTTTCTCCTTTTTTATTTTTAGATAGATAAGTACTTCAGGACACTTATACACAGCGTCATCTAGTTCCGCGCTAGAGCTTGTGTTATGGCAACTAGATAACTGATAAATTACTTACACTTAATTTTCTTTTAATTCATATAAATATAATCACACACCACACACACAATCACCCACCCCCCTCCCCCACACACACACAGACACACACATTGCAATTATTACCTACCCACTTACATGCGTATGATGTGTTATAATGACAGATGTATTCTAACTAGACGGACAATTTTAGGATTGCTGCCTCTTATAATACAGGTTGTCCTAGTTTAAGAGGCAGAGCGCAAACTTTGAACTCTACAGAATCACATTTTATATTCATCTAGCAGCATATTATTATTTGTTTTTTTCTACTTAAGATGTCTGTAATAATTTATTTTTTAGACAAATAAATATTATTATTATTATTCTGTAAATACATACATACAATACATTGCAACATTCTGGGGTCTGGGTGTTGTTCATAGAAAAATACAAATGTAAAATACAAATATAGTTTCCCGGTCATAGCAAAAAAAAATTTGTTTAATCATTGGAGTATTCCTAGAATAACTACGTCACGTGTCATATGACGTCACTTGACAGAACAGTTGCAAGTTTATTGTTGTACGAAATTTTACAAAAATTTTGAAACTACTGTCAAGAAATACTGTCTGGTAGTACTGTAGTCTGTAAGTCTGTACTCTAAATATAGAAAACTGTTACTCACCCAACGTATAAGCCAAGAAGAGGAACACAGCTAGCAGATACCATAACGATTGCGGTATGACTTCTGGGTGTCCGTTTAGAGGTTCCGTAGAGGTTTCGTTTTTGACCACAGCGCTCGCCGCGGTATAGTCATAGTCGTAGTATGAGAGGAGGATAAAGTCCAGCACTGTTAGGAGGAACCCAGCGAATGTTAGCACGTTCGGTGCCACCCACCGTGGAACTAGCTGGAATTAAACACATATGTTTTTGAATTCGTAACGTATTGTACGTAATTGTTTAGAGTAAGATCCCAGAGCCATATCTAACCTACTATAGGTCGCGTCATTTATGTTTAGCGCTGGACGAGAAAAGATGCGCATCGGTAGAATCGCGCTCATAATTGACGTATTGGTGCTCAAAGACAACACGACTGGGACAACCAATCAACGCTCGCGCACCCGACGATCACGCGGCCCGCGCGCCGCGTCGTCCCCTCGATACCTTATTTTTGACTTCTGCGCAGGTTTCGTTCAGCGCTTAAGATTCGTGACGCGACCTATTTCATTATTTAACGAAACATACGACAAAATAAATGTATGTATTACATTAGAGAAAACTAGTCTTTTGGGTATTTCTTTATCATATTATCTTATCCATAGTTCCTATGTATGCTTCAATCTTTAAAACTACGCACCGATTTTCATGCAGTTTTTTTAAATCGATAGAGTGATTCAAGAGGAAGGTTTATATGTATCATCCATAATATATGCGAGCTAAACCGGGACTATTCGCTAGTGTATTTAATGTGAAACAAATTTATGATAAAATTATATTAGAACTAGCTGACCCGTGCCCACTTCGTTGGGCATAATGTTAACGATTCTTTTTTTATATAGCCCATGACACTCAGCAATAATGTGGCTTTCTATTGGTGAAAGAATTTTTAAAATCAGGTTCAGTAGATCCCGAGATTACCCCTAAAAATTTAACAAACACACAAACTTTACTTCTTTATAATTAGTATTATATAAAGATTGATAGTTAATCCATGTATTACTCATTATGTATGTACTATGTAGTACACATGTGAATCATAACATCGTAAAATCTGTAATATATCTTATTCGATTAGCAAAAAGATAAGATTGATATATTTAATAGGTATTAATTAACCATATGATAGTAAATAAAACCCAATAAAGTATGTTAATTGAAAGAAAACTTAGCGATATCTTTCTTTCTTGTAAATATTTACGGTCGAATTGAGAAACATAATTTTTTGCAAGCTTTTATTTAAGTTCTCTTTCGTATATATCTTTGTATGTTTAAAAACTTTGCAAGGAATATTTTAAACACTTCCAATACACCGATTCAGGTAAAAACTTGGTATACCTACGTATCTTGGATGAAAATACAGTAATATAGTACTCCATGGAGCTGATCTGACGAAGAGTTGGAAGATGCCAAAAGTCCAACAAAGATGCTTTATAAGCTTGTTTTTTATGTTTTATTTATTTATTTATTTATTTTACCCTTTTTTACACATAGGAATCTTATATACTAAACAAATAAATTAAATTTAGGTGTAAAGGGCGGCCTTATCACTTAAAGTGATTTCTTCCAGGCAACCCGAAAATACAAGAAATAAAATGAAAAAGAAAGGAAAGAAGGTTTTAATACTTATTAAGTAGGTAAAATATCAAATTATATCGACTAGCTTCTACTTCTAACAACGATAAGGGTCGTTTATAAATCTAGAAACTAAATCTTAACGTAAAAGGGTGCTTCTCGATGACCTAGAACGATGAGACTTGGCACGATGCAAGTCTATTGTCTAAGTAAAAATCAATCGGAAATTTTCAAGTTTAAGTATAAGTACATACTTAATATGTACTATTTTGTCGTATTTTAGGTTTATTTATTTCTGCAATTTTAAGGTATTAACATTATTAAAAATTACACAGTCTCCTACTTTTTGAATTAAAGAGCATATTACGACATTTCCATCAATGTCTAGTTAAATAAAAACACTTGTTAATATTCTGGCACTGCACATGTAATAACACGCATCCAGCGAAAGCACTTCTTAGTACTTTGGAGAGTTCTCGATATGTGAAGGACGAAATATTTAGTTAAAACATTTAATGTTAAGCATTATTACGCATAATGCGGAATAATTCTATGATTGAAGAACAAGGTTTATACAGTATTGTTTTTGACACAGTTTGGTTATAAATTTGAAATTGGCTTTTACATTACTATTAAGGAAGTTGCTTCATACACTTTTTAATAGAAATTATATGAGAGATATCCTGAAGGGATAATTTTTTTTTATTCTATGAAGTGGTGAGACGAGCTGGACGCCGCCCTCCTGATGGTAAGAGAAACGTTAGCCCATAACCAATGTAGTGCTACCCAGAACTTTGCTCCGTGCAGGGGTACACTACATTTACGCTCCCTACTTTGAGTCATAAGATGTTAAGACTCATTAGCCCAGTAATCACGCTGGCTACAGTGCCCTTCAGATGTCACTGTGCCGGGCACAGTGACATTTTCACGTCACTGTTCAGGCGGTAGAATGTCTGGCACTGAGGGGGTACCCACCCAGTCGGTCTTCAGCGAAAGATACCTACCCCCGGTAAAATATCCATAAAAGAATGACTAGGAATTGACTTAGGATAGAATAAGTAGATAAAATGCAATCCACTTTCCTAGCAATAGAAGTTAGGTACTTAACATTTATTCCAAGAGTACCCACTTCCATTTTGTACTGTGTTTATGGATTCCGTAACAAGATTCCGATTTCAGCATATTTATTTTTATCCCTTGCTTATGATTCACATTATTGGTTCAGCGAATTCTATTATTATTCAATGCCATAAGATCTAAGGGCGTTATTTTAGTACCTTTAACGTGTTTGACTTTAAATACATTTTGTCTTGTGAAATATGAGTTTAAATCTTAAGGTATCTTGCACAAGGTAAGGAGTAAGTCCGGTCTAAATTAGACCTTGTGTTAAAAAGATCTGGGACACTTCTCTTAGAAAACGGCTAAAGACAATCCGCAGTGTTTTTGGTGGGTACCGGAAGCAGTGATTCGTCGGCGATGAGCGTTGGAAGCCCCACACATTCCCGGATTACCCCCATCTAATCCCCGGGTCGAAAAAAAGGTATCCCGGACAAAAATAATTTGTCAATTCCAATTTCCAACTAGTAGTTCCTGAGATAGGATATATAAAAAGTAAATATCATAGTGAATTATCCAAACAATATGTTTAATATAAATATGACATTTGTTTAAATAAGTGGGTCAAGGAAATTTAAGATAGCGAGTGTTTAACTTAGATTATAATATTTATTAAGTAGAACAGTAGTTATCTTAAATACATTGCATATGTCAGACAGGTCTATTTATTTTGTACTAGGCGTGACCCCCGGTTTTATATGCATTTATGCATTATATACCTTGTTTTTCAATTACACAGCATTCGATAGTGCGACATTTGGATCAATATCAAGTTAAAGAAAAACATTTGTTAATTTTCTGGCACTGCACATGCTTTTGAGAGTTCTGGATATAAGAATGACGAAAGATCTAGTTAAAATATTCAAAGTTAACTTTAATTGAAAAATTAGGAATCTGAAAAAAGAAACCGCATGAAATTGGGTTGCGTAGTTTAAAGATTTAAGCATACATACAGATACCTAGTAAGAAGATAGTGACTTTGTTTTATACTATGTAATGATACTTATAAACATTATATAACTTTACGATCTCACACAAATATAGTAAACAAATCGTTGTTTACTATAAAATTAATTATCAGTATTTATAAGTACAATTGTTTTTTAAGATACATTAATTAGTTGAAAGGTTATTTTTATTTGTTAACTAGCTGTTGCTCGCGACTTCGTCCCCGTCGGATCTATTTCTATTATTATGTTTTAGTGAGTCTTAGAAGATAGACATATACTGTCGCGGACTTTTTTTTAGATCATTTAAAGAGGAATATTTCTTTCATACATATTATTTTTGAATCTTGAACCGTTTTCGCAGCGCACGCAAAGGAAGCCCTCAAAGATGAATTTTTTCCCCGTTTTTTACCATATTTTCCATTATATGTTCGTTCCTATTAGTCGCAGCGTGATGTTATGTAGCCTAAAGCCATCCTAGATATTTATCTATAATAATTGCAACATTCTGGGGCCTGGTGACCATTTGGTCAATTCAATAAAAAAATATTTTTTCAATTCGAACCAGTAGATCCTGAGATTAGCGCGTTCAAACAGACAAACAAACAAACTCTTCAGCTTTATATATTAGTATAGATATTAGATAGATTTAAACTGATTTTAAATAAAAAAACTGACTGTTTCCTAGATTTTTACTCGTAAATGAAGTCTCACTATGTTGAGTTAATCTTAATATATCTATAGATTATTGAGAATGTTATCGCCCTATCGAATGCTAACTCGATAACAGCTGCACTGATTTCGATAAATCTTTTTAATGGTTCGCACGCACAGTAAACAATTTAAGAAAATGATGATCGAAATCGTTTCAGCTGTTATGGAGCTATGCACTAACCAACATATTTGGTGATTGTTTTCATATATTATTAAAGAATATACGTTGATTATATTAAGTAGCATTGTGGCAGCTATTCGATTCGAAAGTGTTACTACGTATATGTAGACTATTTGAATAAACATATATAATTTGACTTTGATATATTGTTTCTTTCTTTCAGAAAAAACCTAAGATTTTAAATATATCATGAACACCAGTTTTATTCTCTTCGTCAAAGTTAAATTAAATTTTTAAGTCATCACAGTCATTACTCTTTTTAAAAGCCGATTACACATCCGCTAATGATGACGCATGTAAGCGAAACACTAAATTACACGTCATTGCATTATTATAACTATATGTAATGCTATGATAAATAATAATGGCCTATTTCAGGTATGATAAAATATATGTATGTACTAGCTGTTGCCCGCGACTCCGTCCGCGTGGACTTTCATATAAACTTTAACTTCCCCTTTCTCCCCCTTATAACCGTTTTATTAGTAAAAAAAGTAGCCTATGTTTTATCTCAGGCTCTAGACCATCTGTGTACCAAATTTCATTACAATCGGTTCAGTAGTTTTGGCGTGAAAGCGTAACAGACAGACAGACAGAGTTACTTTCGCATTTATAATTTATAATATATAATATAATAATATAATAATATAATATAATAATATTATTAGTATTAGTATTAGTATATTAGTATGGATATTCATATGTTATAGTCTTATCTTCGCAAGATGTAATGATAAGTTAGCGAGTTTAAAAAAAAATTGAAAATAGTTTTTTTTAGGTTTTTTTTGGAATTGTCAATTTTGCTACCAATATTTTACGGCTACACTCGGGTGCAATGTAATCGTACATGTGGACATTTTTTGAATAATATCATTTATTTTTTTACAAGAAAATAAATTTAATAACATAATTTAATGCATTATTAAATTTATTTATTATTTAATATTAAAGTCTATGACACAAAAAAATGTACCTCTGTTGGTATAACATGGTAATAAATTATTAAATTATGTTATTAAATTTAATTTCTTATAAAAAAATTAATTATATTATTCAAACAATGTCCACATGTGCGATTTCATTGCACCCGAGTATATATTGGTTTAAAGATAATATAAAGTCGATCTTTACGAACAGCTCAGCAGTTTTTGATAATATCTTTTTTATAATATTCTTTTGAGTACCAAGATGGTTTTTACGGTATAATGTTATTAATAAGTATAATTATATATAAAACCATTGGGTGTAGGGTATTTTAAAGGTAGGATAGATACAATATTTTGTATGTTTAAACGCGCTTATCTCCGGAACCATGATTATCTCGGGTTGATAAAATCAGCCAAGTGTAGATTTGGAATTAAGTAAGATATATAAAATAATTATGTATTAAAAAATCTATCTACATGTAATAGGATAATCTTGATAATGAAAGATATGCCAATAAAACATTGATTTTTATAGCTCTATATATTTTATTTTTATGCGAATAGTTTTTAATTGATGTAACTGATAAGATATGTTACAATTTATTAGAATTATAATATCGGATTCGCAGAGGTAAATATTTATAATGAAAATTAAAATTAAGTTTTATAACTAGTTTTTGCTCATCGCTACCAATAGTATAAATGCGAAAGTAACTCTGTCTGTCTGTTACTCTTTCACGCCAAAACTACAGAAACATAGGACTACTTTTTAACTCGAAAAATAGGTTATAAGGGGTAGAAGTGGAGTCAAAGTTTATATGAGTCCATGTGGATAGTGTTGCAAGCAGCTAGTATTTTATATAAACATAATATATAATTTTTCGGACTAATATTTCTAGGACACAAAAATGTACCTTAGTTAGTATAACATGGTAAGTGGTCACCCAACTAGGCTACATATAGTAACACTTGAACATATATTACTAACTATTATTGAGCACTGGTTCGGAAAACAGTTCAGAAAATGTTTTAAAATTGTTCCTTTTACCTTTCTTGTATATAACTCCTTTTTATTTATATTAAGATCAGATAATAAGAAGAGCTCATGAGCACTGATAAGCAGTTTCAAATCAAATTAAGTACCTCACAAATATATTGGCAAAGGATTTGTGCTTAGTATGTATAAAATTCAAATTGAGAAACTTGCTTTTTTGGAGTCTGTTAAAAAAACGAGCTAATGGTGCTTTCTTACTAAATGAAATACAATGACATAGTTTGACACTAGTTTTTGTGAGTGGATGGTACCAACCCGGGATGATTCAGCTTAATTTCAAGGCTACCACCTATCACCTCATACGCATAAAGCCACAAGACTTAAAACTATACTTTTTAACATTATATGCATCGATCTTATATTTAATGTATTACAAATTGATACGATTATGTGGTATGACAATCATAGCGAGGATAATAGTGCCTGTTATTCGTTAGATAGTTATCATATAATTGTTGTTAAAGCATTGTAACATTATACATGTATTGTAGCAGATAAGTATTGTAAATAATGAGTATTATATATTTCGAAAATAATGTAGTCTATTATTTATAATTTGTTAAGGGATATGCTATACAATGTACATAAATAAAAATGAATTGTTTTTCGCTAGTCTGATTAAAACTCGAGAACGGCTAAAGGGATTAATTTTATCTTGGTCTTGAAATATTAGTGGATTTCTAGGGAAGGTTTAAAAGGTGAGACATTTTTTATTAATTGCCGGGAAAACTATAAGAACCGTCCTTTTCTATTTTCCATAGAAACATTCAAATGTCAATTAAAAATCATATTACTTATCTGATGTCACTTGATATAAAAGAGTTCTTATTACAATGTAATACCCTTATTATATCCGTGCAAAGCCGGGGCAGGCTGCTAGTTATTAATGAATAAAGGAAATTAAATATACATTCTTGTACATAGAGCCAGTGCTTAAAAACTATTTGCCTTATAAACATAGATAAACACAAAAAGCTTTACCTCAACTACTTTATTCCAAAATGGGTGCATCACATACACACTAAGTGGGCTTGTATCCTTAGACATGTACTGAAATGAAATGAAATTATTGTATTAATAATTATCAACAATTTATTTGTTTCATAAAAATTATACGGGAAACAATTGTTAAAGAAAAAAATCACAACGTGGAACATATGGGAAGATATTTGAATTAAGAATGTTTCATAAAAAAAATTACGAGAACCTTTTTAAAACTCTGTTAAAAAAAAGAAAAAAGAAAATAGAACATAGATAATATACGCTTACTTCAATTTAATATTAAAAAAAAATCAACTGCATTTCGTGACTGTTGTAATTAATTATTAAAATGTTTTACGCATCGACGTATGTTGCGCAAATCGATCAGTTTTTTAAATAGGTTATAAATAAACTTCTTTCAAACCGGTTATTCATTCAACCTGTTAGATTAAATTTTAAAAAGCGAATTTACCTTGTAATTATCGAAACCCTCGAGATGGTCTCGAGTTAAATATTTGTAATCAAACATTTTTATTTTTTTGCACAACTTTCGTAAACTAAATTACTCGTCACTTAAAAACTCTTAAAACACATTATCACTGGTCATTTCTTCCAAAAATATTTGGGTGAAATAAAAATAAATACTGGTACTGTAAATAAAATTAAAATTGAACGCCGAAAATCACGCCATCACCAACTACGAAATTAAAGTGACATATGGTCAGTGTTGCCACTTGCGAATAACGTCATACTCGTTATTCGTTACCTACTCGTTACTAGAGACAGTGTTGCCAGTCGGCAGTCGCCATTATCAGCGTTATGAATATAATATTATACTAACATTGATTAATTATAAAATAGTTAAGCTGTTATTAATAAAACATGGAACGAGTACTTAGATGTCACATTTTTAATATAGACAGTTATAATAAACTATATAATTTTAACACAAATCTTCATAATATTATTTTAATTAAGGAAATTATAATTTTAGCCTTTTTATCGTAATACTTTATCATAACTACTGCCAGCGTTGTTACATCTGCCGCTACTGATGAAATAATTCTAGTTTAAAGTGGGATAGCCCCTTTTAAATTTGAAAATATACTTTGTCTTTAAAGGAATTAGTCGTTTTTGCTAATATCATTTCTAAGGCGGTAAGTCTTTTATCAAATATATCTTACTAGCTGTTGCTCGCGACTTCGTCCCCGTCGGATCTATTTCTATTATTATGTTATAGTGAGTCAATCTTAGAAGATAGACATATACTGTCGCGGACTTTTTTTAGATCATTTAAACATGAATAATTGTTTCATACATATTATTTTTGTATCTTGAACCGTTTTCACAGCACACGCAAAGGAAGCCCTCAAAGATGAATAATGTTCCCCGTTTTTTCCATATTTTCCATCATATCTTCGCTCCTATTAGTCGCAGCGTGATGTTTTGTAGCCTAAAGCCTTCCTCGATAAATGGTCAATTCAATAAAAAATAATTTTTCAATTCGAACCAGTAGATCCTGAGATTAGCGCGTTCAAACAAACAAACATACAAACAAACTCTTCAGCTTTATATATTAGTATAGATAGATTACTTATTATGTATAATAAATATTTTACTATTATTTGATATCTTCGTGGTGCAATTTTAAGAAGATCTATGATGAAATCGATTATTTCCCCACATAAAAGCATTTGCAAGAATTTAGAATATTAAGATAAAAAGATGTAGTCTAAATTTTATGTGTATTACGAATTACTAAAAATAGGCTTCTGATCCATTATATTATGGTGTTTATCATTTTTAAATCTTTTTATCTTTAAAGTTTAATCAATAATCTTCATACGATATATTTATCCAAATGATAACTTATCAATAAACAGTATGGCTTGTGTATTTGTTTGAGAAGCACAATGAATGAACCGTATTATAAATTTGTTTATAAACCTTACAAAATGTATACAAAAAGTGAAAGTGGAAGTGACGTTGACGATACAGTTACAGACGGAGAGTTAAAGAAACCACCAGAATACGAAGAGAAAGTTCTAGAAGACGAAAAAGAATTTGAAGAGGGAGAGAATTTGGATGACGCAGAAGTTTATGAGACGAATGAGAATTTTAATCATAGAGCTCTTAGTAAATACGCTGATACGTATGAGTTAGAAAAGTTTGAGAAGAATTGTTTAATTATATTTAATCAGGAGAATATTTTAGGCTATAAGCCCAGATTGGGGACAGAGCAAGATGCTAGGGAGTTGGAAGATACCTTCTCCAGGTTTGGTTTTGAGGTGGTAGAACATAAGGATTGCACTAAGGACGAGATATTCCAAGTTTTAGATAGTTGTACGTATATTTTGCTAATTGAATATTGTATCTCAGGGTTACCCAGATTAGGTCACGTTGATCTCTCGCTGTCGAGTGTGGTACGCGGCATGCTCGAGAGCGATGAGGCCTGGCAGGCGGTGGCCTCCTTCTGCGAATTCGTCATCTCGCAGAAAGAGGCCGCAGAGGGGGACAGAGAGAACGATGTTAACTCTGCCCCGCTCGGTCGACGTAGGACGGGAGCGCGGAGGCGTCGGGGGGTGCTTCAGATTGTCGGAGTGCCCCCATTAAGTGGAGTAAGTCCGGTCTAAATTAGACCTTCCGGTCGTGAGGGGGTGTCCCGTGCTAGATAGATCCGGGACATTCCCCCCAGGAAAACGGCTGAAGGCAATCCGCAGTGTTTTTGGTGGGTATACCGGACGCAGGGATTCGTCGGCGACTAGCGTCGGCGTTGAGCGTTCGGGAGCCCCACATATCCCCGGGTGACCCCCCATCCCCGGGTCGAAGGCACTAATGCCTTTTCACTGCGAAAAAAAAAAAAGATTAGGTCATGTTATTTAATAAATACATATTTACGTATGTGTACAGTTACCTTTAATATTTATATTACATAGTATGTATGCTTAAATCATTTAAACTACCCAACCGATTTTCGTGCGGTTTTTTTTAATAGATAGCGTGATTCAGAGGAAGGTTTATATTTATAATAGATGCATAATGCGTGCGAAGCCGAAGATGGGCTGGTCGCTAGTTTAAATAAGGGAAGATTTGATTGTTTGTATGCATTGAATAACTACTAGACAAATTTTAATGAAATTTGGAACATACATAGTCTAGAGCTTGGGACTTTAGGACACATGTAACCTTTTTTCGTGATATAGAGAACTCAAGTATGGAAATAGGGGAAAAAAATTGCGCAAGAGTCCTCAAAAGCACCCGAGACTCCGTCGCATAGTGGGACAATGGTATACGGTATTATACGAGTTGGAGTCTGACATAACCTACATTTTTTTATAAAATAACTCTTAAATCATTTCTATATACTGAATGAAAATATATAGTACTTTCTGCGAAGCAAATTTATCTTTTGCTTTTCAGTTTAAAGTCCAAAATATGGCAAAATGACACCCTAAAGATTAAGAGATATCTTATCAGTATCTTCTGCTTTTTAACACTTGATATTTTATTACTCATAGTATCAAAATATAGTGAACTAGAAATTGTGTTACGTTTTTTTAAGTTAATGATATCACGTAACAGTTCTTATTATTATCGGGTTTATTTTCTCAAAACATAATTTTACAATAAATTAAATATTATTCAAAAGTTAGAACTTCTTTAACTTGTAGATAGTCTACGTCCATTAATAATAATAAATCCATTAATAATAATTTAAAAGGCTGGCAACACACTCGTGACAACGCGAGTCCTCATGGGCGGCGCTGATCACTGTGACGCGCCTGCTCGTTCGCCCCCTATCATATAAAAAAAAATATTAATAAAAAAATCGATAAGACTACAATCTCACGAGATCTAATCTACCGCTTATCAATATTGGTCAAAATATCGATTAAGTAGATCCAGGAAGTATCTGTAATGACCGCTACTAATGCGCCGAGTTCTGAATCGCTTATAATGATATTTGTTCAAGACTTGGGGACTTGGAACCATTGGTGACTAACGGCCAGTCAACTGTGTTTCGACTCGTATCCTCTCTTTGATTCAAAGAAAGATTACATCCTCTTCCTCCATAATGGTAATCATAAAGGTAGTTCAGCTTGGGGCATTAGTAGCGCCACATATCCACTATTTATTTATAGTGGGGATATCCCCTAAGGTTTTCAGTAATAGCATGGTAACCCACATGAGAGCCACCCCAATTCAGCCTAACGACACGGCTTCCTCAATCAATAAGGTTATTAAACTTTCAGAGTTTCTTGCCCTTTCTACTCTGTAGAAACTGCCTTCCGAACCGGTGGTAAATGTTTTGTAATACCATGACGATTCAAAAGTGTTACTATATGTAGCCTAGTTGTATTAAGATACGTTTGACTTTGACTTTGACTTATTATTCCTTGGTTTGCAGTCAAATATCGTGATTTCACGGACTACGGTTGCGTGGCCATAGCAGTTCTAACACATGGCTCCAGTGACGGTATCCTCAGGGCCAGAGACCAGCAGTTCACGGAATTCGACGTCATAGATGCTCTGAAGACGCACAATAAACCCTCGCTGGTCACGAAGCCTAAACTGCTGATAATTCAAGTAATTATTTTTATTATTTTTTATGAATATTAACAACTAAAGTGTTTAATATAATCTATGTTCAACGGGACATAACAAATTGTGGCAACACAGAATTGTCACATCACGAAGAATTTAATTAAGTATAAAAATAATAATTTTAAAATTACAATTTGAATGAAAATATTATTAAGGAATGCAATAAAAATCATTACAATTTTTTAATGTCAGATGTCTAAGTCCTTTTTTTTTGCAAACTACTTAGTACTTTTGATATATTTTTCATTCTTGCTGAATATAAGTTTCAGTGTCGATGTTTGGTTGTGGCAATCAGCAACACGTGCTTCCAATACCACAGACAAACATAAATCCTCTTTTGACATCCATAAGCGTGAATCTGAAATCAAAACAATCTGCTTTGACAGCTAAGAATACAGATCTGTCAAAATGACAGCACCTGAGACGTTAAATTTGAAATTGGAATTGCTTTCGATCTTTGCAGTCTTAAGTCTTAGGCCTTTTTGTATGCAATTTTTAATATACTGGGAGTATTTGTACTTTTTTTAAATAAACGATGACACATCAACTTATGAATCATTTAAATATTGATTTAAAACTCGTTTTTTATCTTAATGGTTTATTCCTTTTCAGGCATGTCGCGGAGCCCGAGAAATTAAAGGAGTAATTGTGGGGCGAAGCGCTAAAATTCGTAAAGACATAGATGATGACTTCAGCCCGTATACGTTACCTGTTGAGTCAGATATGTTCATACTACACAGCTCCTATATGGGAAACCCAGCTCATAGGTAAATATTTCAGGTACAGTCAACAAAAAAGTTGATGAACGGAATAAATTTATTGAAACAACTATAAAAATTTGTGTATGACTGAACTATTATTAAAACATGATTTTGCTTGAACCAGTGACAAAAAAAATTGATTTAGTACATAACTTTCTTATTCTTGGAGTCTGGGATTGTTTTTCAATCATAGCATTATTCCGCATTATTCGGAATAATGTTTAAAGTGTTAAGTTAACTGCATCTTTTTTTAATAATATATCGAGAACTCTCAAAACTACTAAGTAGTGCTTTCGCTCGATACGTGCAATTAATTACATGTGCAGTGCCAGAAAATAATCAATGTTTTTATTTAATTTGACATTAATTGAAATGTCGCATTATGCTCTGTAATTGAAAAACTAGGTGGTTGTTGCTATGGATATATTTTCAAAGTTGCTTAGTTAAAAACTAGATGGCGCTGTGTCAGTATTTTACTGAAGTATGTTATATAAAATACTATATGCGCCCCACAGTTTTATACGCATTAATACATGTACTATATATGTATACATAAACTATACTATACTATACACTCTATCTGATAAAAAAACGCATGAAAATCGGTTGCATAATTTTAAGGATTTAAGCTTACTGACTGACATAAGGATGTTTTGTTGTATACAATGCAATGATAATGATAATGACAATTCATTACAGAGACGAAATCAACGGCTCCTGGTTAATACAAACATTATGCAGCCAAATTAAGAAGCTCTCGCCGAAACATGACTTAGAACACATAATGATTGAAGTCAAACGTCAAGTGGCGATCGATAAATATCACGAAGAATACAACCGACGGACTTTCGAAATAGATATTAATAAGCAAATACCAGTTGTAACTTCAACTTTAATACGCAAACTTTATTTTAGAAGGTATTCGATTTTTTAGGCGATTTTTAATTTGGCCGGTTTATCTCGTCGTCGTCGTCGTCGTCGTCGTCTCAGCCGTAGGACGTCCACTGCTGAACATAGGCCTCCCCC
>JADANM010000147.1:974626-986478 GCA_026213755.1 Eurema hecabe | reverse complement strand
CTCTGACAAGACTACCCGACTAAGAAGATCTATCTATACATCTATATCGACCTAAAAGAATGTCTTTGTTCGCCTGTCATTAATCTAAATATAATCGGGCATTTCGTATGATTTACGAGTTCGCAAACAATCTTGAATGAACATTTTGTTTCCAAATATTGTGTGACGACATCGTTTATTTATAGGTCGTTACAAATAGACACTAAAAATGATTTTGAGTAATTGCTTGAAGTCGAAGCGGTGAGGTTGTTTTTAATGTCATTCCAAGGTTTACGGCGACCTTTGAAACTATTTTTGACATAATAAATTTGTTTTAGTGCCTGTTTTATGGGACTTACCTGGAGGTTGAGCGGTTTGTTGTTGAGGACTTAGGGTTTGTTTGAAAATTCATTTTTTTCTTTACCGTTATTAAAAGGTTTCAATGTTAGTTGAAGTTGTTTAAGGTATACGAATGCCTGTCGGTTTAATTCGCGTAGTGTCTGTTCCCGGGATATCAGGATAAAAATATCCTGTGTTAATCTAGACTTACTAATCTACACTAACATAGGAATTAATATCACTACATCTATGTATGGCATTTTAATAATATACTAGCTGTTGCCCTCGACTCCATCCACGTGGATTTTCATATAAACTTTGACCCCTTCCCTCCTTATAACCCTTTTTCCCGGTTGAAAAGTAGCCTATGTTTTGTCTCAGGCTCTAGACGATCTGTGTACCAAATTTCGTTACAATCAGTTCAGCGGTTTGGCCGTAAAGGGTAAAATTGTAAAAAGTTTCAATCCCTTGCGCAACCTTTTGGGGGTTGATTAAAAAAAAAGGAGACAGACAGGTACTTTCGCATTTAAAATATGAGTATGGATATATAAAATAAAAATGCCTCTTTTCATTGTTATGTTTTATAACAATGAAGTGTTGAGTTATCTCAACAACGCCTTTACCAATTTGGCTAATTTTGGTATTGAATTATTCGTTGAAGTCTATGGAAGGTTTGTACGTAGAGAGACGATAACCCCGTTTTCCCCCGGGTACGAGAACTACGCGGGTAAAACCGCGGGCCACATCGAGTAGTATAAAAAAGTAGCTGTCTCTTTCCAACCAATTCTCCTGTGGTTATTTTAAGTGGATAGAGTAAGGTTTATATGATGATGATGTTAATAATACATCCGAGCGAAGCCAGGTTGGGTCGCTAGTGTATTATAAATATCAGCTGACAAAAACCAAGAGTCGGAATTGACCAAATTGTCTTCATGAAGCAACTTGATGCCTGAATCGTCTGCAACCCCAATTTCAGATGAGCAGACTGACCCAATTTGTTTAAGATTCGTTCTGCTGCAGTGTCTTAAGTTTTTAAAATAGAACAATTTAAAGAGAAAACATTGGGAAAATTATTATTTGTTACCAAGTTAAATAATTAAATTATTTAACGGTCTGGTATATTGAACCCTCAAAATATATTTTTTCTATTACGATTAGCGGCAATGCTGTTTATCTGAGTAGTCTTTAATAGATTACACGGAAAAGAAAAGCCACTTTGATACAGTTTAAAATTAAATTTCTTGATTAAAATCTATACTAAATAATAATAAAAATAGATAATTCATAGCTTCATGGGAAGCACTAATTTATAGAGGAATTACATGGAATGAAAAATTGAGAAATATTTCATGTATACTATACTACTATCTCATTTATACTAATATTGTAAAGAAGTAAAGTTTGTGTTTTTTTTTTAATTGTTTGAGGTAACCTCGGATCTACTGAACCGATTTTAAAAATTCTTTCACCAATAGAAAGCCACATTATTGCTGAGTGTCATAGGCTATATAAAAAAACTGAAAAGCTTAATCAACATTATACCTAACGAAGTGGGCACGGGTCAGCTAGTATAAGAGTGTAGCTAACCTTTTCGTTCTCCTACGAAAATCGTAATTTAGCATTATGCTTAAAAACCTGCTTATAGATATTATATTAAAACTAGATTTAAAACCTGATTATAGTTAGGCCTTAACTACGCAAAACATAAATTAAATACTTAGGTTTTTTAATGAACTTGCATTGTGATTTGTTGATAATGGCTTTATAATTTGGCAGTTACTATTGATCTGATTAAATTAACTTTAAAGCGGTTTTTTCATGGCTCATTAACTCGAGACGTTTATGAATGATGACTACATAGAACATCGACAATCTAAATTCCCATGAATTGTGTACAAGTTCTCAATTAATATTTAATACTATTGCGGGATGGATACGTAAGAACAATGAATCATGCTTTAAAAATGGAGACATTACATAGCGCTTCAATACAAAGTTTGATATCATATGTATATTTACCGCGTATTAAATCAGGTGTGAGAAGGCGCCAAGCGCAGTTTCATTCAGGCTGGCGCGCTACCCTGACGCTTAAACGTCAAACGATTTTGCCGCGCAAAGTGACAGTTCGTCTTTTTCGTTCAAAATTTTTTTTCTTCAAAATAAAAATCGCAATTTTCCAGCCAGTGTTTCCTTTAAAATGGGAAGATAGATACGTGGATTTTTGTATTGACTTTAATTTGCATTTCGAAAATAGAAAACTTTTTAGTGTTTTGTTAGTGTTAAGAGAGCGTCATGGCAAATACGTGAGTAAAATAATATTTTGCATATTCATTGTAGTAAAACCTTCGTGGTTTTACATTGAGAATATTAAAATTATAATTACGTATGAAATAGTTAAGGATCGCCTTGCTTGTAGCATCGCCTACAATGCCTCTTAAATAAAATATAATTGACATTATTAAAGTACACGATTTTTTTTAATTCAGCTTAATTATATTTTCATTTTTCTTACCTAGAAGGTTTTTCTAATTCTATAAGACATTTATGTTCGTAAATTTGATTTATTAAAAAAAAACGAAATCTTAAAATGAAGTTTAAATAATTATATAATTATGTATGCTATACCGACTATTCATAAATAATAATTTTAACGCGTATTATTTCTATATCGACGTATTAAATTTAATCCATTCTCGCATACATATCAAATGATAAGGCATAATCAGTTCATATTTCAAAACAATTTAAGGGCTTAGAGCCTCGGAATTATGAAATATTGTACAGCCGTGATTCAAAATACGATAATAATTATCTGTGTGCCTTTTCATGTCTAAAATACTGAAGCGATTTTGATGAATTATTTACAATGGAATAGATTAGACTTAGAGCTTGAAAAAATATTGCCGTTTTTCCTTTCTATAGGTACCTTTATATATCTTTATTCAACTAGGCTTTGACTCGTTATGGTATTACAAAAACATTATTATTGAAAGGCAATTTTATACAGAGAAGAACAAACAAGAAAATCTCATAGCTCTTTTAAAATAAATCACATGACAGCTTATAAGTTCCCAATGTTACCAGTATATTAAATCCTTAAACAAATAACAGCCTAACTCCAAAACCGCGTATCTCAAAACGCGTAAGTCAAGGCATTACCGTATTAAATGATATTATATTAAATAGATATGTTATAAGCGCAAAATTTTGAAGACGCAAAAACATCCTAACTAGGATGTCTTACCTTTAGCTGATTGTATACACATCAAGATAAAGTTGTATACACAATTAAGAGCAGCACATGTTAATATAAGTAGTTTAATGTAATTTTACCTGTATATATCTGTTGTGTAAGCTTCTCAGTGTATCTAAATAAATAAATAAATTGGTTTCCGGTGCCGGACAAAACTACTTCTTTTTTCTTGTTTGTTTTATCATTTATCTCTTTTCTATCGTTTTAACTTGTATGTATGTGTGCTACCGCTACATAGAACACTTCTTTTGGTGAATTTGTATGGGTATTACATATCTATTATATAATATCATTGACTGTATCATAAAATAAACAGCGCAAATGACGTAACTGCGTCGGAATAAACGTTTTTTTGCTAATTGACGACGATGACGCTCAATATTTGGCGTGTACTTGAAAATATCGGCGAATCGTGATATACATTTCCAGCTTTTTCCAATTCCTAGTGCTATACTAGAGCGCATTTTGCGGAATAATAATTAATATTGAATGTTTCAACTGCATATTTCTTTAACTACTGAATTAAAGTCTTTATTTTGAGTAAGATTAAATACAAGTAAGCCTATGAAGTATGTACCCATAGGCTCCCAAACTAGTATTAAGCTGTATTTCGGGAGCCAGTGGCTTCTCCCATTTAAAATATGTGAAGGTACTTTATTCAAATATCAAGCATTCTCAAAAGCACTAAGTAGTGCTTTCGCTTGATGAATGCATTTGCATATGCAATGACAGACAATTAATTTAATGTTTTTCTTTATTTTGACATCGATCGGAATGTCGCACAATGCTCTGTAATTGGAAAATGATGTACGTTTGTTTCCTTTCAATTACGCGGGTGAATGTGGAGATGCTGGTCTATAAAAATATCGCATGAATAAGAATTATGATCGTAATCAATTTGCATACATTAAAAAACTCGAACAATCGATATATCTTTCCTATTGAATCCATATTTATTTCCGACTGGCGCCTTTCGATTTTACCCGCGTAATTACCGTTCCTGGGGCAATACCGGGATATAAAGCTTTCCATTTGTTTATCTAATAATCTATCTATTTGTTTATCTATAATCTTGTATGCAAGTATTTACAAAAGAAAAGTATGTATATGTAATTTATTCCGTTATCTAGTTGCCATAACACAAGCTTCGGGCTTAGCTTGGAACTAGATGGCGCTGTGTATAAATGTCCTGAAAATATTTATTTATTTATTTTAAATTTCAGCTAAAGAGACTTAGTAGTTTTTGCGTGAAAGAGCAACAAACATACAAACATCCTCACAAACTTTTGCGTTTATACTTTATAGTATTAATAAGGATGTCAAGTATTTAGAGACTTACCTTGGCTCAATTTAATAATGTTCATTGAATTTTTATAGGTAACACTTGGGAAATTTATTGTTTTGTTTTCGTTTAGAAAAATATAATGGGTATATTAAAATAGATACTGGGAAACGTTGGACCGAATTTATATTTTTAGTGTTTCAGAACGAGAATTAGACGATTGACTGATTATTATATTTTAAAGTTTAGGAAAATATAATTAGATTATTTCATTAAATATATTTATATGGTAGACACTCCGAAGTTTTGCTTATCTGTCACCAACGGCTATAGACAAATGACATAACAATCCAATAGAATGTGGTGCACCCTTGCCCGGAGCAAAGTTCTGGTTAGCACTACATTGGTTATGGGCTGGCGTTTTTCTTACCATCGCGAGGGCGACTAGCTCGTCTCACCACTTAATAGAATAAAAAAAAGAATGACAAATCAAAAAAGTTTCACTGAAACCATAGAGTTACTTCTTACCTAAGGAAGAGCGTTCAAAACTTTTCAAAGCTGATAGAGAGTGATAATAGGTATATTTATAAGCTACTCCTAGGGCCTAGATAGCTCTGATTACCTCAAAAAAATTGTAATCACATAAATTTGGTTTCCTATACTAAAAGCGTGATGGCCCTATGTAACAGGAAATTATGTACAAAAAAAACACGTGGTAACAGTGGTCCTTACTAATATCATAAGTGAGAATGTATGGATGTGTGTATATTATATGTAATAGTACACTGAAGAATGTACTTGATAAAAATGTAGTTTATATAAGAAAAGGAGTTATAACGGCAACACAGATAATAAAATCGATAAACGAAATAAAATTCGCATTTCATTAAATTACATTAAAGCTACAGATTAAATTATCTTCACGAAGAAAATGATAAGTTTCAATTAAGACTGGTTTTTAACATGGCGCCAGTTTGTGTTTGATTTTTTTGACTGGTAATTATAACTGACGTAGACATTGCAATACCGTTACTTTTATTTTTATCATTATTTGAATTAATAGCTGTCATATTAGTTAAAATTTAGCACATTGTAAAATACTCACATCCTAAGAATATTTTATTTAATAATAAACCGTTACTTTACAATTTAATGTTTATTATGATTTTTTTTTAAATATGGCAATAATTTTATTTTATTGCCCGAGAATTAACATTATTAAGTTTTTTATTATCTTGTCACAATATTTAAATAATCCTAGTCTACCTACGCTAAAAAAATAGGTTAATACTATAGACATTTATTTTACGACGTCCAATATGAAGATTAAATAAAACATTAAAATAGTACACACGTATTAGTATGTCAACATAGCACTTATCTCCATTAACATTTGCGCGCGAAATGTGACTTTCATTACTTTTTTAAATTGACACACTGTTTTATTTTTAACATTTTATAATGTTTTTTATTTCATCCTTTTAATGTTTAATTATTTTTAATGTTTTATTATTATTATAATTTGCATCGTATTATTTTATTCAAGAAGTATAAAATGTATAAAAATACGTATTTAAAATCAACTACATTTTTGAGATTAGCTCTGTTTGCATAAAAATCGCATTCCAGTTCAACGATAAAATAAAAAAAGGTAATTTATTATGTACCAGTTACCAGTGTGTGTGGATTTTAAAAATTATAATATAAAAGGCTTAAGTGTTTTATTTGCCACTTTCTTCATTTCTTTTATAAGCGGCCAGATTTATTTTGAAAAAGTTTATCGTTTTCGATCATAGATCACAGATAATAGAATGCATGAAGTTTATATTGACAATTCGGTCGTTGAACCTTCGTTCGAGTTCTTGGCTTTTTGCGCGGTTTTTTGTTTTCTAACTGGACTAGTCGTGTTAATGTGTCTGACTGGCGCCGGCTTAGCGGTAACAATTATTCGGATAGAATAAGAATGATATATTAACTTTTTTAGTAAGTCAGCTGTTTGCACAGCTGTAGGCTTAGAATTTGGGTTGTAAATGATTTACCTTGGTTGTTTATTTTTAATGCGATATAATGATCTTATGGACTATACCATTAGACTTTAATATAATCTAGCTTGTTTAATCGTTTAAAAATAAATTACTTACTAGACTTAAATATAGAGTTTCATCAATTGCTTTTTCATATATTATTATTAGTATTTTAAATAAGTAATAAGCAACGTCACTAAGAACTGAAATAAATCCAATATTAACTTATTTCCTATATAGTTTAAATTGCCACCTAAAACAACATCTTTGCAACCATTATCAAGTAAATCAAGCTACAAAATATTTAATTTGTATATATAACACTAGGGACTTTAAACTGGAAGTCAAAACAACTATTGTTTTCATATAGAATTTCGAGCTGGCATTGATAACATCGTAGCCTTGGCGTGCCGGGCACTGTTTGTTTACGTATGATGTAAACCAAGTGTCGAAGACGTATTGTTTGTGGCCAGTATGAAAAGGTGACGGCTAGAAAAAATTCATTTAAAAAAATAAACTGTCACAAAAATATGTTTTATATTTTTGACAGTTTCTGTATTGTCAACTGTCATGTTGAAAAATTAACGAATAAATTTTCTAACCTGACACTTGACGGAGAGTTTTCTTTTATCTTTAAATTTAAAAATGAATCGTAAAATGTTGGTAAGCGCAGAACTCTATAAAAAATTTTTTTTAGTGTATTCCTGGATGATTCTTAAACAAGAAAAAAATGGTAGTTGTATAATGTAGGTTATAAGGTTACGGATAGGTTCGGTATAGCGTGAACGAAGTTGCGTTGGCCCAGCAAATGAGTCTTAACATCTGATGACGCAAAGTGGGGAGCGTCGGTGTAGTGCCCTGCCTGGAGTTGAGCTTTGTAGCAAAGTTCCGGGTAGCACTGCATTGGCTATGGGCTGGCGTTACTCTTACCATCAGGAGGGCGTCCAGCTCGTCTCCCATCTACATATTATAAAAAAAATGCTGAATTAGACATTCTGTTACAGATGTTTTGATAAAATTAGTATTTAGATTACTTGTTAAATACGCATTGAACCCATTATAATTTATACGGACGTTTTTCTATAGTCATATGAACAACTGTATAAATACTAGTTTTTCTTTATATTGAGGCTACTCATTCCGACAAATATTCTTCTCTTAATAATTAATAACTTTTGTTACTTCTTCCACGCCCTAAGAACTGACTGGCTGGCTTTTTTTTCCGCGGAGTAATGCTCGCGCATGCCTACAATCCCGGAAGTGAGAAAGACGGTTTAACCTATACTGCTGCCCATGCTGGCTTTGCAACGGGGGCGAAAAGTAAGCTAGGAAAAAAGCGACGCGACTAACAGTATGATAATTTTCACCATCCACAGAATAGGTATATAATTTTTTATTTTCAAGGTGACCACAGATAAAAATCAATGTCACTGTCATTTTAAACAGATTATAACATAAACATTGGAAGATCCAAAAAATAATCTTATCATTAATCTTCATGCTATCGTAACCTTCATTTTACTTGAAAGATATTATTTTTCATTTTAGTTAATATTATGCTTCGTATGCAAATATATAATTTATTAAGTACCTAGTACCTACCTACCCCTTTAGATTTTTATTTATTTACGATAGACTACTGAGAAATTCTGATGATTATGCAAGCACCTTTGCTTATAGTTTAAAAATATTTTTTTCCTTTGAAGGAAAAAGAAAGAAAGGGGTTTAAACGCAAAAAGAAATTAATAAAATAAAACAGATTACATTATACTCATAGTTAGCAAAAAGAATATTAGTATACAATTTCATTAGACTCGGTGTAATAATTCTTTCAGAATATAAACAAATGAAGGAGCTGTAAACGAAAAACGATCGTTAAAGTTGATTTTTTATTAACCTCTCTGTTTTAACGTTCTTGTCGAATTAAATTACCTACCGTTAAATTTTGGTTGCTACTACATTTTAATTTAGTTTTTTTTAATTGACATGTCATCAGTGATATTATAAGACGCAAAAACATTCCTAATTAGGACGTCTTAGCTTCAGGTAGTTTTATCAGATATTTCTACCTATCATTTTGACTTGTATGTAAGTGTGCTGCCGCTGCTGTGCGGAACACTTTTTTCGGTTGATTTGTATGGGTATAACATATTAAATATAATCATCATAATAAAGTCATGGTTTATGCAAATACATATTATTATGATAGTGTACCATTTAAAAGAGGAAAATTAACGACAAAAAAAGCAGAGGACTGTAGTTAAAATGCTATGTTCGATTTAAAAAGTATTTAATGGAATATAAATAATAATTTTACGGTTTTGGCAATATAACCTTTTTGCTGTACTTCATAATGCTTATTTTCCCATGGGAGACTCCCCCCGACACTAATAAACTCAAACGATTTTAAATAAAAAACAAAAATCGTTTTCTATATAAATCAAACATTCCGATTCATTTATTTTATTAACGTAAAAACTTTTACCGTTCGATAGAGATATTTTATTTGAAAGTCAGTCTTTGATGTAAATAGGTCATCACTATTTGTACCAGGCTAGCATAAACCATGTGGAGATATGCGGAATGATGATGCTCCAATTCGCACGAATATTTATTATTATTTGACAGCCGTGAAAATGGGATTGCCGCTAAAATTTCGGCCAAGGTCGGTTCTGTTTACTATTTTCGTTTTTTTGATACAGCTGCTTAAGTGCCGGGATGCGAGGTTTTTCGACATTGCGAATCGTTTAGAATTTTATATAAATTTATTTTTTTACGACTTATGACATTAAGAACAACAAATGGAATTATAATACGAGGAGTAGTGCTTTTGGGAATTTTATTTTGTTATTCCTTAGCTTTGAAAAACGTTTAAAAAATTAGTAATTTTATAAAACCACTTGGATAAAAATTTGTATGTTATTAATAGTATATGTACCTAATAAAAATAATAATATTTTCTTTTTTACGTAACAATTAGCCATAAAAGTACATTAAAAAGTGATTCAGGACTTTTTACATGGAGTATTTCTATTATACAAATAGTCTTAGAATATTTAATGTTATTTTAAATACGATATTATAAAACATAGTGTTTTCAACAATTAGAGGCAAACAAGCGGACAAAACGTAAATCATAACATAAAGTGTTATGTACATATATATAATAGTAGTTATGGTACCTTTTTATTTTAAAAGGGCAACTATAAGAGTTTCCTACCGTATCTTCTCTATACAAAACTGCTTTCTCAACTGGTGGTAAATTATTACTTTGTAATACTAAATATGACGATTGAAACGTATAAATATGTAGCCCTTTTTATTGTGGGGTAAATCTTATAGTATACCCGTGGACCTCGGGGAAGGACCACGGGTTATGTCGGACTTCTGCCGACTATAACCCCACTGTTTACCCGCAAATAAGGGTGGGGATCCCGGGTATAGTTCGCGTCACGAATCTTTAGCGCTGAACGAAACCTGTGCAGAAGTCAAAAATAAGGCATCGAGGTAACAGCGCGGCGCGCGGGGCGCGTTATCGTCGGGTGCGCGAGCGTTGATTGGTTGTCCCAGTCGTGTTGTCTTTTTCGCACCAATATGTCAATTACGAGCGCGATTCTAACGATGCGCGGCTATTCTCGTCCAGCGCTCAACATAAATGACGCCTACTATACCTTCGCAGCGAATAAATACATATTTATAAGAATACATAGTCTAGTTGAATGAAAGATGATTAATATTTACTTTTAAATTTTGCAACATATCGATATGCAATTACTACGTTTATTGTTAAGAATCTGAAGTAATTGTACAATATTGATTTTCGTTATCGGTGTTTCAATTAAAAGCAAACTAGGTCAATGCACTTTATCTTAAGCCTGTATGGATATTTCTTTGAAACAGCGCTATCTTAATTGATAAAACCTTTTTGCTGATATTTTGATACATCTTAAGTTGCTATTTTTTTTAATATACATACATATAGTAGAACCCTCTTAAGACGTTTTCTCAGGGACTCTACGAAAAACGCGTCTTAGGCGAGAAAGCGTATGCGGGAAAGGAAAAATGTATGTCCCTATGTACGTTTAAATCTTTAAAACTACGCAACCAATTTTCATACAGTTTTTTTGATCAGATAAAATGATTCAAGTTTATGTGTATAATTAATGCATAAATGCAGGTTAAACCGCAGGGCGTGGCCAGTATTATAAAAACTTAATTAAAAACTTAGTTGAATAAATTTATATTACACTTTGACTTTGTTTTTGACTTCAAAACTTGGATTATAAGTTTGTTATCCCGGTACTGTGTGTACGGGAAAAACAGCGCGGCTCGTTTATCTAAAAATAAAAAAAAAACTGACTGACTCAACTGACTGACATATCAACGCACAGCCTAATAGATCAAGAGCCAGCGGCCCCCAGACCTTCGTTATAGTATAAAAGCTGTAAGTTTCTCAATGTAAGTTCCCCAACACAGGTAAGAACGAACCCCGTCTATGAAACTTGGGTCGCGGTTGCTTTCGCCGTTATTAGGTAATAAAGGTATGTAAAATTGTGTGTTAGTTACGGTATAGTATAAAAGCTGCAGCCAGTTATTGTGCATAATTAATTTTCGTAGTAAATCTTGAAAATAGTTCTCATTGTATACAATAAATGATAGCTAACACATGTATCCCTCGCGCTCGCACTTACATTAGACTTTCGATGTGCCTGGCAACATAAAGGAACTACTGAAACTGGCTGGCTATTGAGAAAACATCATTTGAAGGTTCTCCAAATAACATATATCAATTGCAGCTTTTATACTATACCGTAAGTAACACACAATTTTACACACCTTTATTACCTGATAACTGCGAAAGCAACCGCGACCCAAGTTTCATAGACGGGGTTCGTTCTTACCTGTGTTGGGGACATACATTGAGAAACTTACAGCTTTTATACTTTAACGAAGGTCTGGGGGCCGCTGGCTCTTG
>JADANM010000147.1:891203-952525 GCA_026213755.1 Eurema hecabe | reverse complement strand
AGTAAGTAACTCTGTCTGTCTGTCTGTCTGTCTGTCTGTCTGTCTGTCTGTCTGTCTGTTACGCTTTCACGCCAAAACTACTGAACCGATTGTAATGAAATTTGGTACACAGATGGTCTAGAGCCTGAGATAAAACATTGGCTACTTTTTAACTTAAAAGAACGGTTAAAAGGGGGAGAAAGGGGAAGTTAAAGTTTATATGAAAGTCCACGCGGACGGAGTCGCGGGCAACAGCTAGTTCTCTATAATTACAAAAAGCTGTCAGTGTACATCAAGTTTATTTGTTGTTATTATCAATACCAATATCTAAATGCTTTTTTACAGTATCTCATATTAATCTTGAATATAATCTACCCGCATGCCAAATTTAGCAGTTTATACGTTAAAGAGCAACAAACATACACACATATTAGTATTGGCATATGATTGTGAAATAAACTAAATAGTATTGTGACATCGATAGCGATGGTAATAAATTTGTTTGTTTGGTCGCGTTATTATAATAAATAGACGAGCAATAAATCAAGTGGCCTAAGAATTACACTATTGGAATTTTTATTCGATTTTCTGACATTGTATGTACTGTCAAATGACGTAACATGACGTGTCTACATACTATCCAGTAAGGAAACATTGACGCTAATTTTACGCCACAAAAAAGGCGCCAATCGTAAGATTTTCTTAGTTCATGATATTATATTAAAATTAAAATATGCGAAATTTCTTTGATTTGATGCTCTTTTATGCAAAAACTACTAAACTTATTTAGCTAAAATTTGAACAGTTAAAATTATTATAATAAACACAAAAACTACTATCCTTTGTCTATGTTAATGACAAACATAACATAGATTTCCATAATTGTAAATATTTTTTGCTACCTAAACCTTCGAATTGTTATTGTCAAAGGAATATACGTTTCGTACTTAGATGATTACGTCAAAGTGACATAAGAAGTTACTATTAATGAGGTAATAAATAATAATTGATTTTAAGATACCTAATCTTAATATTATAAGTAGTATTTTCTTAAATTTATTTAAATCAAAACTCTTAAAAATATCTCGTGACCTAAGAAGTATTACTCATAAACTGATGTTCCCTAAATTATATACCTAATCGGAAGATTGTTTTTTTTAATTTATATCGGCGGTACAAAGTGACTTATATACCAATTGACCTACATACAAATTGTGTAAAAAAATCTGACCATAAACAGCGTATGTTTAATTACTAATTTAATTATATAATAAACGCAGGATGACCTCATAAATTAAGATTAGAAAAAAATAAAGTTCGACCTTAAACTTTTTATTCAAATATTTATCTGTGGAACTGTCATTCGCTTATAGGTATTTTATTATAATCTGTTTTTGAGTTATTTAAATTAAGAATAGTAGAATTCTAAGAATTGAGCGGTGAGGATAAAGGCATTTTGTTTGAATGGAATCCAACGGTTGATTAAACATAGTGACATTATACACATTGGTATTTTAAATTGATAGCTCCGCTTTTAATATAAGGGTCTTCTTGTAACGTAACTTTTCTGTATCGTAGACTTGCGACATATATTATACACTAGCTGTTGCCCGCGACTCCGTCCGCGTGAACTTTCATATAAACTTTGACCCCCCTCTTCCCCCCTCATAACCCTCTGTTCCAGTTAAAAAGTAGCCTATGTTTTATCTCAAGCTTCTAGACCTAGACCTTCTGTGTACCAAATTTCATTATAATCGGTTCAGCGGTTTGGCCGTGAAAGCGTAAAATTATAAAAAGGTTCAACCCTCCGCGTAGCCTTTTGGGGGTTGATTCAAAAAAAGTAGCCTATGTCCTTTCCCAGGCTCCAGAGCATCTGTGTACCAAATTTCGTTATAATCGGATCATTAGTTTTAGCGTGATGGAAAGACAGACAGACAGAGTTTTGCATTTATAATATTAGTATGGATTTACTATACATATAAACCTTCCTCTTGAACCACTCTATCTATTTAAAAAAACACATGAAAACCGGTTGCGTAGTTTTAAAGATTTTAGCATACATAGCGAAAGAAAAAACTGAGCGACTTTGTTTTATTCGAATTCTTTGAAAAAAAACTGTCCTTAAAGTTTATTAATAAGTTATTAGTAGATATAAGTTACTAGCTGTTGCTCGCGACTTCGTCCCCGTCGATTACTTTTTCCATTATTTCTTCGCTCCTATTAGTCGCATCGTGAAGTTATGTAGCCTTAAGCATTCCTCGATAAATTGTCTATTCAATAAAAAAAGAATTTTTGAATTCGAACCGGTAGTTCCTATGATTAGCGCGTTCAAACAAACAAACAAACTCTTCAGTTTTATATATTAGTAATATATAAGTAATACATAATTGTTTTGTAATACCATGACGATTCAAGTGTAATTATATGTAGCTTAGTCAAATGGAGATACATTTGACTTTGAATTTTGACGATTTCTAAAAAAACGTTAGATCATAAACTGCCTAACAATTAAATAGATCGACTCGTGCTACGATCGTTATAACGTGGCAACTATTAATAAAGCATTTCATTCAATGAACAAGGCCGGTATTTCGGACGATGCAATACCATTCTATTATATATACATACTCATATGTAAAAATATTTTCTTTTAAGTTGAATATATTTTTAATCAATTAATAAAATATATATTTGACTATTTATAGCCATGTTAGGCTACATAATTATTATTAATAATCTACTATTAGTACACACTTATTCGGTCGGCTCGCCTGCTCGTTTAACCCCTTTGTCATAAAAAATAATTTTAAATCGTCATAGTATTACACAAGCCTAAGTAAAGTTATACCGAATAGTCAAAGTATTAGTGAACAATTTCTTTTTCCTCGTAACATATAAAAATTATCGAAAATAATATAATGTGTTATTATTTAAAGAGTTTTAAAGCACTGATTAATAATTCTTTTTCTAAACTTATACTTATTCTTTTGTTACAGCGAATGCGTCATCACAGACGAAGTAAGAATGACGACATCTTGGCGGTGCACCAATGACGTGTGTCTCATGAGTCAGGACGTGGTATACGGCGTCAACCAGCCCGGGATGAGTTGGAGGGCGTTTAATTACAGCCAGTTTTATGGCAAGAAGTTGAAGGATGGCCTTATATATAAGCTAGGTGAGTTAAGTTAATCCTTAAAATGTGATGGAAACCTTAACATTAGGTTTCTTTTGCAATACTGACGGTTGTAAAACCCTAATGTGTTAGGACCTTGTTTACGGCGTCAACCAGCCAGGAATGTGCTCGCGGGCGCTTTATTTAATTTCAACCAGAAATGTTTATGATATTCAATCAATCAATCAATATCAGCCTGTCGTTGTCCACTGCTGGACGTAGGCCTCTCCCAAGGTGCGCCAAAGCTCTCGGTCCTCCGCCTTCCGCATCCAGTCGGAACCCGCCACCTTCCTAAGGTCATCGGTCCATCGAGCTGGGGGACGCCCTAAACTTCTTTTGCCAGTTCGCGGTCTCCACTCGAGGACTCGTCTGCTCCAACGGCCATCTGTCCTCCTACAAACGTGTCCGGCCCACTGCCACTTCAATGTACTGATTCTGCGAGCTATGTCGGTAACTCTGGTTCTTTTCCGGATAACCTCATTTCTGAGTCTATCCTTCAAAGAGACTCCGAGCATAGCTCGCTCCATAGCACGTTGAGCGACTTTTAACTTGTGGACGAGACCCGCTGTTAGTGTCCACGTTTCGGCACCATAGGTCATGACGGGCAGGACGCATTGATTGAAGACTTTAGTCTTCAGACATTGTGGAATAGGCGACGTGAAAATCCGACGTAGTCTGCCGAAAGCTGCCCAGCCCAACTGAATCCTTCGATCGGCTTCCTTCTCGAAGTTGTTTCTACCAAGCTGGAAGGTTTGTCCAAGGTAGGTGTATTTATGAACAACTTCGAGAGGTGTGCCGTCCACGTATATCGGTCCTGGTATGATGTGATCATTGAACATGACTTTTGTCTTGTTCAAGTTCATTCCAAGACCGACACGCTGCGAAGATTCGTTCAGGCTGCGCAGCATTTCAGCTAGGTCTTCCAGTGACTCTGCCATGATGACGATATCGTCGGCGAATCTGAGGTGCGTGATGTAATCACCGTTGACATTGACTCCCATTCCGGTCCAATCCAGAGTTTTGAAGACGTCTTCCATTGCGTTGGTAAACAGTTTCGGGGATATAACATCCCCCTGCCTTACCCCACGTCGCAGCCGGATCGCCCTTGTCTTAGACTTCTGGATTTGGACAGTCATTGTAGCGGCGTTGTATAGACATCTTAGCACCTCAATGTATCTCCAATCGATATGGCATCTCTGCAGTGCATCCAGAACTGCCCAGGTCTCGATAGAGTCGAAGGCTTTTTCGTAGTCCACGAAAGCCATACACAGCGGCCGATTGTACTCTTCGGTTTTCTGCACAATCTGCCGAACAGTATGGATGTGGTCAACGGTGCTGAAGCCTGAACGAAACCCGGCCTGCTCTGGCGGCTGGAACTCATCGAATCTTCTGGCGAGACGATTTGTTAGGACCCTAGAGAATAACTTATAAACGTGACTCAGAAGTGAGATCGGTCTGTAGTTCTTTAAGAGAGTTTGATCTCCTTTCTTGAAGAACAGTACCACGTCACTCCTGCTCCACATTTTTGGTGTTTTTCCGCCTAGGATGACGGAATTAAAGAGGCTAACTAGCTCCTTCAGAACTGGGGTTCCCCCTGCTTTGAGTAGCTCTGTAGTAATTCCGTCTCCGCCTGGGGCTCTGTTGTTTTTGAGTTGCTCTAGTGCCGTTCTAATCTCGCCTAGGTCGACTTCTGGGAGCTCCTCGGTGTAGTGGCGCGTTAAGGGTGCGCGCTGGTCAGTCACGCTAGGATCACCCGGTTTTTCCGATTTTGACGAGTATAACTGCCCGTAAAAGTGCTCAACTTCCTTAAGTATCTCAGGCCTAGAGGTAGCAAGTTTACCATCTTCTTTTTTGAGTTTCGTGAGGTGAGGCCTGCCCAACTTTTGAGCAAACACTTTCGATCCCCGATTTTGCATGATCGCGTCCTGTATAGCGCGTGTGTTCCAGCGACGGAGATCGCGTCGTGTCAGCTTCTGGATAGTTCGGTTTAAGGCCCTCATCTCCATCGAAGACGTTGGTGGTAATTCTCTTCGCTTTTTCATGAGCTCGAGTGTCTCAGTCGAAAGTTTCGGTGTAATGTCTCGCTAATATTGTAATTATGATATTAATAATATATAATATGTTGATGAATGAACATCATACATACGGACAGAGAGAAGAAAGCGATTTTTTTTTATACTATGTATGTAATATATAATTACCTAGTTTATATTTTATACAATATTTTATAGCATCAGTTGCTTAACGCCGTCTGATTTACTTTTTTTGTTTTATTTTTTATTCTTCGTGTAATTTGGTTACATAGAAAAGATCATTCTTGAGTGATAAGATCGCCTGTTACAGATACTATAATATAATATAAATCATCAAATTTTATTGTACTACTTCAAAATGTAAGCGTGAATAAATAAATCTTCATTACATACAAAAAAAACAGTTGCAGATCAAAGCATAATAAACCCAGCTCATTTGTACGATCATTAATAGCTTGGAATTAGCGATTACATAGGTTTGTATGGTTGGACCTTTTGAAAGGTGTTCCTATCCCAATGGTAGTGTTTAGTCGAAGAAAGTCTGTCTAGATAAGTACTTTCACTTAATTTCTAGACAATGCTCTACTTTCCTTCTCGATGTTCTATTATTATCAATACTAATTGTTTAGTCAGATGTCAAAATAAAAACAAAATGGCTATGAAAAACGCCGAGCCAGCTTTACGTAAATTTTTACATATTTTTAACATAGGTTTAATAAAAATTACATCAAAATAGTCAAAATAAATAAAATAAAATACTGTAGTCTTTTTAATCAATACCTGTTGAACTAATTAATAAAGTAATATTTTTTGTCCTCCAAAGAAATCGTAACATATCATATTTCGAACGGGCGATACATTATTGATTTTTATAATATGCGTAGTTGAATAAATACTTATTTATTTGACTTTGACTAAAAAATGTACGATAAACAGGACTAATAAGTTATGACGGAAAAAATTAATTCTTATTACGTCTGTCTGTCTATCCGTTTGTCAAAACCTTGATGCAAATTGTAATATTTTATAATAATTCTGAGATAACGTAAATAGCAACTCCGCAATTTAAAACTCAAAACAAAACAATCGTGACAGACATTTTAATTATCAGCTAACGCTTCATTAAATAATGAAAAAGAAACCAAGACACCGGGTCAATCCTTTAGCCACAAAACATGGTGTTATCTTGCGAATTTTTATTGTACCTATTTTTATGTGAAGTTTCTTAGGCATCGCGGTGACGTAAGAATTTAGATATTTTTATTATTAAAAGGAACTTTAAAGAAATTATATTTAAATACTTTAGATAGCGAACGCGGTGTGATTTACACTTAATAATTCTGTTGTTATCGAGTTATGTACTTAGCAACACATTTTACGATTCATTTTTTTTTTAATTTTAGATTTTGACAAAAAAGTATGTATATTGTTATGTAACCGTTACCTAAGTCATAACGTAAGCTCTGTTCAGCGTACACAAACAAAGTATGTATATGTAATTTATCCTTTATCTTGTTCCCATAACACAACCTCCGCTTAGCGTGCAACTAGATAGCGCTGTGTTAATAGTTAATACATCCTGCAGTATCACAATAATTATAATTAGTTTATTTATTTTATCTCTTCACACTCAGATATTTTTTAATATACAAAGCAACCTCAATCTAACAAACTGGAGGGAGGAATTCGTTTTATCAAGTAATTCGTTGAACTGAGGTTTTCTATGGTGTTCTAAAATTTGTTATAAAGAGGTAAATAAACCAATAGTTCTATTAACTTCACCATTATGTAATATCACTCGCATATAGATATATAATCCTATCAATTAAGTTAATCAGATATATCTAATAAGATCAAACTGCACACGGTGCGCAAATTTAATTGACGACCGCTTGGCGCAGTGGTAGCACAACTGCTTTCTGCGCGAAGGGTCGTGGGTTCGATCCCCACATCGGAAAAATATATTTGTAATTTACATTTGTATTTTTCTGGGGTATGGCTGTTGCTTTGTATTGTATGTATGTATTTACAAAAGAAAAGTATGTATATGTTATTTATTCCGTTATCTAGTTGCCATAACACAAGCTTCGGCTTAGCTTGGAACTAGATGGCGCTGTGTATAAATGTCCTGAAAATATTTATTTATTTAATTTAGTTAAAATCGGTTCAGTAGTTTAGGAGTCAATCGCGGACAAACAACGTGATACATAATTTGTATATTATGTTAAGTTATTCCTGCATGTACGAGCATGATTCTTAAGCAAAGAAAAATAATGTTAAGGGTATAGTACGCGTCATTTATGTTTAGCGATTGACGAGATAAATAGCTGCGCATCGGTAGAATCGCGCTCGTAATTGACGTATTGGTGCGAGAAAGACAACACGACCGGGACAACCAATCAACGCTCACGCACCCGACGATCACGCGCCACGCGCCGCTACCACGATACCTTATTTTTGACTTCTGCGCAGGTTTCGTTCAGCGCTAAAGATTCGTGACGCGTATTATACAAGGTTACGAGTAGGATCTGTACAGCGTTAACAAAGTCGCTTCGGGTTAGTTAGTAATATTATTAAACACGAAATATTTATAATGATAAATGAATTCAGCTTAAGGCTGAACTATTGATCATTTAAATGACTAAACTGTCGACCTAATGCACAATACGTAAGGTCATTTGATACGTTTACAATAAACATAGACATTCTTTTGTGTATAAGCCATAGATAATCTAGATTCTAGATTGATATAGGCTTGGTATTATCTGTAATCTTATTGTATCTGTGGAACAGAAAATATGCTTTACCTTTGTATAGTAGTTGTATATACTTAAAATAATTGTAATACTGCGAAAATCAAGTCGCTGACTGGTTTCGCTTATAATTAAAAAAATAATAATAAAAACATTTATTTAACGAAATTTAACAAAATTTGAATTTGCACAGCTTCTACAGAAGGTTTCCCTGTGTTGTGGAAGACTGGCTCCGTTAATTTTTACATAAACATGGTGTTATAGTTATGAAATGGGTTAAATAAATATTAAATGTCCGCGGAATTTATGTGTGGTTATGTGTGTGGAGTGTAAGTGAGTTGTGTGTGTTTGTGTGTGTGTGTTAGGGGTGAGCTGGCTTTACGTTAAAACATTTTCGATGATTTTCTCCGTAGACGTGTAATCGAGCTTTTGAACCCATTGGTGGAGATATTTTTTTAATTTATTTTTTGTGAAGTTGATAATGCTGCCATCAATTTTAAGTATCTGATTGTATATACGGGGGGCAAGGATGTCGATGTTTAATGATAATTGTCCATTTCTAAAGAATCAATGGTTGTCAATTTCATATTGGAATATTTTTAGCCGATAGATATATTTTTCAAGTCAAAAGTATCTTTATTCAATTAGGCTACATATAGTAACACTTTTGAAGCGTCATGGTATTACAAAACATTTACCACCGGTTCGGAAGACAGTTTCTACAGAGAAGAACCGGCAAGAAACCCTAATAGTCGCTCTTTATAAAATAAGAACATTAAACAAAAACTCGACTATTATAATATTTATACATAAATACTATGTAGCTATAAGCAATGATATATAATTATATATTTAATAGATATGTCATATACCTATATAATATCAATTGCTAGAGATTAATAATAATTAACAACCCCCATTGCCTTCAGGTACCTTCCCTTTGAGCCGAGAAACGAAACGCATGGGAGCTATCCGGTATGACAAGAACATACCGTACCCTTCGAACTTCGACGCACGTCAGCGCTGGCCAAGGTTCATATCGCCCATCGTAGACCAGGGCTGGTGCGGCTCTGATTGGGCTGTGTCCATCGCTGGAGTCGCTTCTGACAGGTATGATTAGAGAAAGAGAAAGAGAAAGAGAGTGATTAGGGAGAGGCTTGTGGAAGCCTCGTGACTTGTTAGATTAGGTTAGGTTGGTATGAGAGAGAAGAAAGGTTACAGAGAGAGAAGCTTACAAACTGCTAATGTGTCCTTGTGAGTCTGTCAGGGTAGACACTGGTGGGTTCTAGTGGGTGGGACTGCCATTTCGTGCGAGTTCGACATATTCACCTCCTCCGAGGAGGACGCAGTATCAAAAAAATAGAAAAAGGGAAGAAGCATATTCAATTTTACTTACAAAACTAGATAACACTTATTTTTAGACTTAATCATAATAGATATTGTACGATAAGTTAGAAAGAGATAGAAACAAGGAATTAAAGAAACTCTTATCGTTTTAATCTTTAAACTAGATGAGTGAGCAGTTCTTTTTGATATATTTATTGAAAAACATGTTCTTACTAATCAAGAATAAGCATAAATAAATACCATAGGTAATATTACCTAAATTTTACGACCTACGACATTTAAAACTAATTTAATACCTACACAAAAGCGCGCAATATTCCCTTTCATAGACAACATGAAACGTCAAATTTATTGTAGTCGTGTTCAGCTTGTCAGAGGCTAGATTTAACCAAACTGTTTCAAGAACATTATTAATAACCAAGTTTAACCATTGGAATGCATGGAACGTCATGAAATAAAGCTTTATTTGTTCTCGGTAACTCAAGAGTAAGAGCTCTTGAGTTAAAAATAAAGCCCCCTTGAAACCTTCCCATTTGAATGTATTTAAACCGATGGAAAGTACACCTTATAACCAGGAGATATGGTTGAAATTTAGTTATAAAATTTTTGGTTTAATTCGTTCGCTTGATTCTTCTTTCTAGAACTTTCTATGTATTTAGAAGTGTATGTTTTTAGGAAAATATAAAGTAGGTTATTATTTTATGTAATTAGAAAATAACGTCAGAAGTACTTAACGAATTTTTTGTAGATTTTACACACTCTCCAAGTCTTTGTTTTTAAATTTTAATAAATTGATAATTGGAGAAGTGATTTAATAAAAAAATAGTAAGTTTTCTTCTTCTTCGTAAATGGCAGTGCTGCGTGATCGCAAATTTGCCTATGTCTAGTTGTGTGTAGATAAAATAAGTTTGAGGGTCGCCTGTCGGGGGAGTTTCCTGTCGGGGGAGTAGGCGGTAATGCCAATAGTGATGCCCCACCCCGACACAAGGGTCAAGAGTGGCAGAGGGTTTTAGTGGGTATTCCTGGCCGTGCGGCGCGACTAGTGCGCTGCACAACACACCCAATGGCCAGGCGAGTCCCACATAACCCGCCGCACTTTACCATCAGCCACGCGGCGGGTATGCCTAATAGCATTTCCCTCTATTAAAAAAAAGTTTGAGGGTCGATATTTGGTTGTGGCAATAAGCAAAACGTGCTTTCCTTACCACAACCAAGCATCGAGCGTCTATATAAAGTCTTTACAATACACAATACAGAGTATAAAGTTTCAAACTGTCAAATGACAGATCACCTTACGACAGATAATGAAAGACAATTGGCAACCCAATAGGTGTAACCAGACACGAATATTATGTGGCATGGTAACACACGCGTTAACGCGCAAATCGGAAACTCTCTTAGTGTTAAGGACGCTTAATTATAGAAATGAAATGTTTTTAATAAAAAATATTTTTATATAAATAACGATAGACTATTTTGTGCTTGATTTTAGCATAAGTACTATTTGTGCCTATTTCTTAATCATTTGCTGTTTCTGTATTTATATATTAACAAAAATGGAAGGTAAAAAATTTACAAAAATGTCCAGTTAATTAGTAGACATTCTATTTCTACCAAATACTTAATTTTTATATTCTTAGCGTTATATAAAGAACTAGCTCGCCCCGCGTTTTTCACCAGCATTTATGCATCTATACTAATATATGTATAATGCTGAAGAGTTTGTTTGTTTGTTTGTTTGAACGCGCTAATCTCAGGAAGTACTGGTTCGAAGTGAAAAATTCTTTTTTTTATAAATAGACAATTTATCGAGGAAGGCTTAAGGCTACATAACATCACGCTGCGACTAAAAGAAGCGAGGATATAATGGAAAATGTAGAAAAAACGAGGAAAATTATTCATCTTTGAGGGCTTCCTTTGCGTGCACTGCGAAAACGGTTCAAGATACCAAAAAATATGAATGAAAGAATTATTCCTCTATAAATGATCTTAAAAAAAGTTCGCGACAGTATATGTCTATCTTCTAAGATTGACTCACTATAACATAATAATAGAAATAGATCCGACGGGGACGAAGTCGCGAGCAACAGCTAGTGTATTTATTATACGTGCATAATACCTTTCTGTCGTATTACTCTATTAGATAATATACCCGCACGAAAATCGATTGGGTAGTTTTAAAGGTCTAAGCATACATACAGAGACAGAAGAAAACGATTTCGTTTTATACTATGTAAAGATTAAACAAACTTTTGGTTGCAACAGATTCGCTATCCAATCGAACGGTGCGGAGAACATGGTGCTGAGTCCACAAACTCTCCTTTCGTGCAACATTCGTCAGCAACAAGGTTGCAGGGGCGGCCACATCGATGTTGCGTGGAACTTTGCGAGGGGACACGGGTAAGAAATGAATTTTCACTTTGTTAGAAGTTGAGAAGAGAAGACTCTGAAATACTACGCTGAAATATTAATTAATTTCCTAAATATTCCACGCTTAAAATGTGTTAGATATGGAATGACGTTAGTTCACAAATTACAATTACAAAATACTAATAAAAACGTAGTAGTATAAATAGCCAAGCGTGTCAATAATGTTAGCGAAGCCATTTGGAAGTAGACTATTTTGTCTATTTTGCTATCAGTGTATGTGTTATAAGTTTATGAAGGCTAAAATGTTTTCCCTTAGGTTGGTTGACGAATATTGCTTCCCGTACAAGGCTGCGGTTACCCGCTGTCCGTTCAGACCGAAAGCTAACCTCATTGAAGATGGCTGCCGACCTCCAGTGAGGCAACGTACCTCCAGATACAAGGTCGGACCTCCCGGGAGGTTGAGCACGGAGGAGGATATTATGTACGATATTATGGAGTCTGGACCCGTTCAGGGTGAGTATTTTTAATAGTTTAAGCTTTAATTTATACTTTCTTGATAAATTATTCTTACCTAGCTGCTGCCCGCGACTCCGTCCGCGTGGACTTTCATATAAACTTTTAGCCCCCTTCCCTCCCTTTTAACCCTTTTTTTCCAGTTAAAAAGTAGCCTATGTTTTATCTCAGGCTCTAGACCGTTTACCAAATTTCATTACAATCGGTTCGCGCATTCGCGCGTATAATAATCGTCAAAAAAGTTTAGCGATTGACGAGAATGGCTGCGCATCGGTAGAATCGCGCTCGTGGGTGCGAGAAAGACAACACGACTGGGACAACCAATCAACGCTCGCGCACCCGACGATCACGCGCCCCGCGCGCCGCGCTGCTACCTCGATACCTTATTTTTGACTTCTGCGCAGGTTTCGTTCACCGCTAAAGGAAATTGACGATTACTATACTCGCGCAACCTTTTGGGGATTGATTTAAAAAAAAAGTAGCTATGTCCTTCCCCAGGCTTTAGACTGTCTTTGTAACAAATTTCGTTCCAATCAGTTCAGTAGTTTTAGCGTGATGGAAAGACAGACAGACAGACAGACGAGTTACTTTCGCATTTATAATATTAGTATGGCTGTAAAACTCTCTCTTCAAAAACTCTATCTGTTAAAAAACTTATGAAAGTCGGTTTCGTAGTTCTAAAGATTTAACATAGAATTTTGACTTCGACGATATCTTTTTTTGAATGTTAGCTAAAATAATATAGGCATAATGAATTGTTATTTGTAACATTAATAAACTACGTTATTTTATAACGCAAACACGTTGTTATTACGACAAATATTGACTATTCTTTCAACCAATTTTATGAGTCATTTATTGTATTTTAAGAACTTGAAGTTTGTGTGGGTTTAAGCTTAAATAACTTAATGTTGAAGTGTTTTAAGTTGAATTAATTTGGTAATGCAAATAAAACTTAAGTCTTGAGGTTCGTACACTTAAAGCAATTTGCAAATACATATTTGTTAAACTCTTAAAATAGCTCTGGTTAAAATTATTTTATTCAAAGAGGTTATTTTTTTTTTTGGAGGATAAAAGTCCTTGGAATATTCTTGATTACCTCTCGCAGGACATTACTCTCCATTGACTCTACATTTAGTTCCATTTTTGCTTTTGAAGTTTCTTTCTCGGTTGTTCTCTGTAGAAATTGCTTTTTGAACTAGTGGTATACCTACTAATGTTTTGTATTACTATGATGAATAAGGATGCTAAGAGTGAGCCTAGATGAATAGGTTGTTTATATACTATGAAGTGGTGAGACGAGCTGGACGCACTCCTGATGGTAAGAGAAACGCCAGTCCATAACCAATGCAGTGCCCGGAACTTTGCTCTATAGCCAAACTCCGGACAGCACTACACCGACGCTCTCCACTAAGATTATATTTAACTTATACACCGAAAACGGTAGATCTTACTTCTAGTCATTAAGATATCAAGATAATATATATGTCGCAGGCGGATTGTATAATCCGCTGTATTACATTACGGCTAGCAGTTTTCTAAAACAGAGCCGTTTTGCAAAGCGGAGGTTCAACGATTAGCCGTATTGAATGCGAATAAGTAAAAAACCGCCAATATATATTTGTCGGCATATGTTACTTTTTTAATATATTAGGTTAGGTTAGTTATTTATCATTATAAAAAAAACTTATTTACTCATCTTTAATAAAAATGAAGTTTTTTTTTTATAATGATACATAAACTACGCAAGACAATACTGCTAAACGGCGGTTCAACGTTTTTGTAAAACGGCTAGCCGTAATGTAATACAACGGATTATACAATCCGCCTGCGACATATATACAGTCGCGAAAAATATCATCAGCGCGATCTAGAACTCGGCGCATTAGTAGTTTTCATTAAAATGTCAAACGACTGAAGGCAAGCGTAAACGTTCCTCAGAAAAATCCATTAATAAACGATTAATCTCACTTAATCTTTGAATAAGGAAGATTTTTAGATTATTTTAAAATAGAATTTCCGTGTTATTTGAAGTCGCCGCTTCTTACGTTAAAAAATAGTAATTTATTTGTAAAATATATTTTGTGTTATAAATTATTTCGTTCTTAATTTTAGGCATAATACTCGTTCCAAGATAAGTATTATATAATTTTTTTTTTAATATACGAGCCCGCGACTCCGCCTACGTGGACTTAACTTTGACTCCCTTATAACCCTTTTTTTTCAGTTAAAAAGTAGCCTATTTTTCTTCTCAGGCTCTAGACCATCTGTATACCAAATTCCATTACAATTGGTTCAGCGTATGGTTTCAAAGGCGTATATCGTTCGTTTCAAAGGTTAGCCAAGTCCTTCCCGAGGCTTTTAAAACTTTCTGTATACCAAAGTTGGTTCTAATCGGTTCTATAGTTTTAGCGTGACGGAAAGACAGACAGACAGAGTTACATTCGCATTTATAATATTATCTGGTATGAAAGTATGGTTGTAAGACTAAACGCACGTTACAATACTGGGATACCTACTAATTATCCTACTCATTATCCTGGTATAATAATTATCTATTATTAGTACTAATCTACGATCTAATTTAGTTTAGTGTTCACGCAAAAACCAATGCATGGATTTTGTTGTCCTCTAGATTTAAAAATAGGCTAGTTTTTATCCCGTACTGCCACTGGAATGAAATCTACCCGAATAAAACCGCTTTTTTCCGTGATGAAATGATCACGCATGCCTACAGTCCTCGGGGTGAGAAAGTAGGTTATGTCGGAGTCAAACCGACTAAAACCCCACGGTGTTCCACTGGCCCGCGTTTAGACGGGGTCACGGGTGCTCTGGCGGACTCTTCCGCAGCCCCGTCAGGGGTAAAAAAAAGCGGTTAGCAACTTGTACTTGATGCAGCATATAATATGATAATTGAAGCATATTAATTACTTACTTCGCTGTTTAACAGGCATAGTTAATTGTTTTTGTAGAGTCTATTATCCGATTTTTCGTGAGGGCAATACTAACGCGTTCATATAATTAGTAAGATTACATTCTGATGTTCATATTGAACTAAATGAATTCTAAAATCATCAATCTATGCCTCAGCAAATAAGATTTTAAAAACATGTAGGTATTAAATAAAGATAAAAATATACATTACATGTAAACATATTTTGTCACCCACAGTTATGTTTTGTGTAGGCGAAAAACATTGAAATGAATGTGGTTTAAACATACGTATTATATTGTCATTCAAATATTGAATCATTGGATATCCACATTTTATAAAATCTGTATTTTGTTTATGTTTTAAACCTTCTCTTCGCATAGGTAGAGTAGTAGAGGTAGAGTATACTTAAATAAATTTACGCTAGGACTTAGTCAAAAAAACCCTACAAAAGCTATCTTATGGCCTAACTCTAAACCTACATTTATAGACAATGTCATCATAATGTCATAGACAAATGTATTGCCAGGAATTAAAAGGAAGGGAAAATAATCATGTAAGAAAGGACTGAGGGAAGGAATTGAAAATATGATAAAACTTAAAACGAAATTTTTTTGTTATACTTTGAAAAATATATTATTTAAAACTATCTTAATAAGCTCTCTACGTAGAAAAATTGTTTTTAAGTCTCATAATAATGAAAAATGGTACCAGAAATTTTACGAGAGCAATCCTATTAAGTGACCTTGTACAATTTTTTTATCAATAAGGTCGTTTATAGCAAATACTGTTTAATCTATGTTCCCATTAGATAAGGAATTTCTTTAATGCACACCAATTTGATAAGAACATGAATGAATGTTGTCTAAAGATTTGACTTTGACATTATTACAATTGTATTTGAAATGTCATCGTCTTATATAGGTAGTCTATGTCTTGCGATTTTACGCGCGCATTTTTTTTTTTTGAAAAAATAACCTCACATTGTAGACTTTTTAGTAAGCCGATATTTAGTTCATAATTTATTTAGAAAGGCAACATGTTTGATGTTATTTAATGGTATTTGTTGTAGATGTTGCTATAATGAAAATAAAATTAAGGTATAGATAAGCCTTCGTTTGGAATCGCGCAATTAAAAAAAACGCATCGAAATTCCTTGCGAACTTTAAAAGATATAAGTATTCATATGTACAGACAGATAGCGAAGTTAAAAAGCAACATTGGCTTATACTATAGGTTTTAGCGATCCGCCCCGGCTTCGCTCGCATATAATATTATACATTAGATTCATGTATAATATTATATGATAATGTATAGAAATAAAACCCGTTTTCTGTTGTCATGACATAACATGAAAACGACTTGACCGATTTGGCTGTTTTTTGTTGTATATGTTATTATAAGGAGAAGGTTCTTATGTAAGAAAAGATTAGCATTTCACTTTCTTATTTCATGATTAGGGCGATACGCAGTTACACTTAAACTTGATTTTTTTAATCACTCAATCTATTAAAAACGCGTGAGAATCAGTTACGTGGTTTTGACCCTTCATCGGGACAGAAAAAGCGACTTTACTACGTAGTAATGACCTAGATAATTATTTTCAGCGGTCATGACGGTCTACCAAGACTTCTTCCACTACCGTGACGGCGTCTACCGTCACAGTCGTCACGGTGACAACTCGCTCCAAGGACTACATAGCGTGAGGATCATCGGATGGGGGGAGGAGAGAGGCGATAAGTATTGGGTAAGCTATTTCTTATGTTTGCATTTAGTTTTAAATATAACGACTTAGTTTACAGTGACGGTGTTTTCCGTCACGGCCGTCAACAAGTTCAATCAATTTCAGTTAATTAATCACAACTTAATACGTTTTTTTAAACGTTTAAATAAATAAATAAATAAATAAATAGAAATAAAATAGTATTTATTAGTTACTACTAATACTTTTACATCACGCGTTTACTTTTATTCTTATGAAGTAAGGTTCTCGCATAAATAAAAAATAACTTCTTACTTTGTATTCAAATTTTCATCTATATGTAGGTGTCCTAATACTTATTATTCATTTAACGAACTAGATCTATCTAGTTCACATGATTTTTAACTGTAGCAATAAAGGAGATACTACCAATGAGATCGTATTAAGTTTAACTAAGGGTTATTTTTAATAGAACTTTTTGCAAAATAAATTATCAAACTATTTTTCAGCCCAATTTATAATAATGAGCTACTAATATATTATTAATCATTTTTTTAAGTTTAATATTGTTGTATTTAATGTAATAAAAATAATTTTTCATTATAATATCCATCTACAGATTGTCGCCAACAGCTGGGGTCAAGAATGGGGAGAAAACGGCTATTTCCGCATCGCGAGAGGCGCGAATGAATCCGGCATTGAATCCTTCGTGGTCACCGTCCTCAGTGACGTCACTGAGGCCAACCAAAAGAAATAACACAGGCCTTTCCTCATCACGCCCCTCTGTGTCATCACCAAAGTCATAAAAACAAACAGAGGAACAATTCTTTTAAACAGCACGAGAAATTTTGGCTAGATCTGGTAGAAGCGTTGTGATATTTACGAAGTTAGATTAGTTATTAAATAAATGATAAGGTTTAATCATGTTTGTTTTTCAACGGAAAGGCTTATCAATGATTGAAGTTAAGATATGTTCGCTAGCCTGCCCTTGGAGCGTAGCTATCTTTCTTCTAGATCGAAATCTTTTCATACCAGTGTGTTTTGAAAATGTTATATTTATAACTAATTGAAATTAATATCGATAGTCTTATCTTATTGTGCCTTAACGGGATAGTTAATAAACCTTAAGAAATGTAGAAAAAATCATATTTCTTTAATTTGTTTTTTGTTTCGAACCATTAATTATCTATGATACTTTTGTATACGTCAAATATAGTCAAAACTCAAATGTCACTCACAACTTACAAGTCACATCATAATTGCACTGCCTTTTTGTAAACACTGCCCAAAAATTCTATCGTATTTAATATAAATTTACAAAGTGCCTAGACATAGTATGATATATTGTTACTTAAATATCAATGGCTTAATACTCAAACCTAAATAAAATAATGTGCGTCAAGGCTACTATTAAATATGATGATGTATTTTGCGATACCTATATTAAAATAAGTCGAGATGTTCGTAAAATATTTTGTTTAAGGCTTGAGTATTAGGCATAAAAAGCCTAATCACATTTATCTGTATTACAACAAATGTATTAGACTTAAATAGGTTAAGTGAATTTCGAGATAGCCAAAATTATCATAACAATTCTCTGAAGTATAAAGTAAAATAGTTCGTATTTACACTTTAAAAGAATTTCAGGAATTCCTTATCTCTCTCATGTTTACAAAATTTAAAAACGCGTCTGATACACGTTTTAGCACTATCATCAATCTTATCTGTTATGATAAATCATATTTTTATGTTCAAAACCACAGAAAATAGAACATTAATAATTCTGAATTATCTATATTACATTAGTACAGATTAAAAATTACTTAGCCAGGATTAAGATTTAAGTTAGTACTCACTAAACTGTCACAGCCAGTAAATAAAACTTCACTTTATAAAAAAAAACATTTATTTTTTTTAATTCAAATAACATATTGCCATTTAAAAAATACTTAAGGATTTTTAAAACTTCTATAAATAAGTACCATACTTATATTACCTAAAACATTTTGTTTTATTATTTAATTCTCTACAACTAGTCTTAGAGACGAAATAACGTAAAATATAGATATAAGAAACTTATTATCTCAGTTAATTATTTATAGACAATAATATTATAATGATAAAGGAATGCATGTTATACCATAGTTTTAAATCTTTGTTAGTTGTAAGAAAATTGGTAATGTATTTATTTTCTTACTTTTAAATTAGATTAAAGTAAATAAAAGTTTTTAAAAATATGTTTTGGTTTTCTTTTTAAATTCTAATTCAAAAGTGGTACTGTAAGTAAGTAGTTGAAATATGAATTTTGAATTTGTTATTTTCATCTGATTCTAGAGATTGATTATAAAGTTTGAACTAGGTAGGTATAACGGTACGCGTAACGAATCTTTAGCGCTGAATGAAATGAGGTAGCGGCGCGGCGCGCGGGGCGCGTGATTGTCGGGTGTGCGAGCGTTGATTGGTTGTCCCAGTCGTGTTGTCTTTGAGCACCAATACGTCAATTACGAGCGCGATTCTACCGATGCGCAGCTATTCTCGTTAATCGCTAAACATAAATGACGCGTACTATATCTAGTTCAATATCTTTATAACTACATATTTTTGACAAATCCACCATTTTTTTTATGACTAATAAAAATACATTTTTAGAATCTATGACCCCATTAAATGCCAATTATTATTTTAAAGAATAATTCATAAATTATTATTAGTCCACCTTTTAATAACAACAATACAAAATATTTCCTAGAATAATTTATAAAGTATATATTATCCTAAATATATTTTTGCCCACATTAATAATTTGAATTTTTAATAATAGTGCTCTATAGTGTTAACTTCCACTCTTAACTTGACTGGAAGCAACTCTGCTTTTTGCAACAGCTTCTATGTTAGCGGCTCTGGTCTGAAATTAATATAATTAAAATAACTAGTTTCATCCGCCTTGAGATATTGTATTTTAAAATAAATAAAACTTGAATTGACAGCTTTTATAAGAAAAAAAATAATTGGCTGGCACCAGCAAGCTAGATGTTTAGACTACAGATAAATATTATTCACGACAATGTTAAGAAGCTACGGATATACTTTATTACATAGCTAATTAATTGTCCAGTCAAAATATATTAAATTATGACTCCAGTTTGCATTAATTCCCAAAAGGGTAAATTTTTGTGCAGGCCTTGAATACATAATTAAAAATGATATGTCAAAAGTCCAATCTACAAAACTTTGTGAACCACTTTTCAATAGGTCTCGTTGTTCCAGAGATATACGCAAAAAACACAAATTTGTGACCTTTGACATCGAATAAAAAACAACAAGGGGGATCGATGGGGACTTTTGACATATCATTTTAAATTATGTATTTGTCATATGTTGTTAGTATCTATTATCTATTGGTACTTGTTCAATTTGTTATCTATATCTATATAATTCATAGGTGACTGACTGACATAGTGATCTATCAACGCACAGTCCAAACCACTGAACGGATCGGGCTGAAATTTGCAGCGCAGGTAGATGTTATGACGTAGGTATCCGCTAAGAAAGGAATTACCGAAATACCGCAGGAACGGGAATTAGCGGGAAAAAACTTTTGTATGAAAAATCTAAACCGCTTGAGTTAGCCGCTTGATATTTGGCATGCAGATACCTTAAGAAACTCAAAGGTTAGTTGCAAAAGGATATTGTAAAATTCCCCCGGGAACAGGAGTTAGTGGGAAAAAACATTTGTATGAAAAAATCATAACCGCTTACGTTAGACGCTTGAAATTTGGCATGTAGGTACCTTAGTTAACTTAAAGGTTATTTGCAACAGAGGGAGGGAAGGGGGGGGGGGGTCAAAGTTTATACGAAAGTCCACGCGGACGGAGTAATAATGCTTTGCATAGAATATGTATTCAGTACCAACTACACACTAGGACATTAAACATCTAAATATTACAATATCTATTATTTCTGGACATAATAGTATTCAAGGCCTGCACAAAAATTTACCTTTTTGGGAATTAATGTAAACTGGAATGTCTATATTGACTGGACTATAAGCTTTTTGAATAATCATTTAAAAACTTAAAAAACGTATTCCGAACTACTATTCATTTTCTTATTTCGATTATAATATGGATCATTGTCATATTTATTTTAATAATATTTCTTTCATACAACATACCTGTAAAGCTTGCACCCGTTTATGTAGACTAATCATTGAATTTGATATGGAATTTAGTTTCTCTTTACTCGTTGCTACATCAGCCAACTGCAAAACAAGAAAGCCGATATATCTGAATGCTTTTAAGACAGACAACGCCATCTAGTTCGAAACAATGAATATAATTATTACATACACATAAGATGCGCAAGTATAAAAAATTTCTAGGAAATTTATAAATTTTTATTATCCTATTAATGTTATAAGTGTGAAAGTTTGTGTGAATGTATGTATGGATGTATGTTTGTTATTCTTTCATTAAAAAACGGCTGCACCGATTTAGTTGAAACTTGGTATGAAGATAAATGAAACCCTGGATTAACATAAAGGATACTTTTCATCATGGTATTCCCTCGGGAACGCGTACTGCACAGGTGAAACCCAGGACGCAGCCAGTGTTTAATAAAATAAGATATTAATTGTACAAGTTTAGGTTTATTGCTAAATAGCACGTAAAAATGATTCAGCATGCATTATTTGCAACTGTCATTCTGATTATGTATACAAAAATAGGTAAACTACCGATTAACACATATTCATATTTCAGCAATATAACTTAATAAAATCAGACGTAATATAACTACTTATTCAGATTGTACAGACATAGCTCCAAGGCTTAAACAATGATGGTACTACAAATGTTATGGGCTTTGATTATTTCACAGTGTATAACAGTAGTTCACCCTAGTTTTCCCTACTCTACAATAAAAAGTCAAATTACCAAAGCGTCTAGGGTGGCATCATTCTGTGAGTCTTCTACTCTGCGTCTTTCCGAAGCCATCATGCTAAGCACTGCATTCTGCTTCTCTCTACAAATGAACTTGTTAATAATAAAACTAGTACATGCTACTATCAAAGTTAATTATGCTTTGTCCTATTCATAAATAAAACAACTGTTTAAAGGAGTATATAATATAGTACTATAGTATAACATAGTACAAAATTTTAATATTTATACATACGTTAATTCCTTTAAATGTGTGTTTATCGTGACTAAGGGTGGTTCATACAGCTCCAACAATCCTTTAGCTAATAATTGAACAGTTTTTGCATCTTCGACAATTTCAGTGTTTGCAGAACTCTCGCTACGTCTAAAATAAACACTCTTGTAGGTATTCACGACAATATTTACTATTTTATTTGGAAAAAAAATATAAAACACTTACATTTCAGTTGACATCTTTCTAATGAAGTTAATAAGAATATTCTTATTTTTATATGGAACCTTAATAATAAAAATAAAACGGAAATAAGAATTATTTATATATTATTAATTATTTTAATTATATACAATTACAACTGAAAATATATTAAAAAACAAACTGTAACAACAATAATTTCTAAGATGACCGATTTGAGATGACGCTGTCGGCTGTCATGTCTTAACTGTCAATGTCAATTGTCAACTATAAAATAATAAAAAATTGTAATTATTACAACATTTAAAAATTGTAATTTATTTTTTATATTCATTGTTTGTTTTAAATTATTAAATAATAAAGTTGATCATAAAAAACTTAAAATTGTTGGGTACTTGAAATAATAAATATTGTGGCGTTTAGCACTTACACACATTATTACTTTTATAAATGACTAGCCGGCCCACCACGACTTATTTAACGCTGTACCTATCCTACCCGAAATTTTATACCCTGCAACTTCCATTTTGTTTTTATTAAAAACCATCCTTGTTCATCTACGACTGTTCTAAAAAAAGAATTATGTAAATCGGTTCAGCTGTTATCGAGTTATGCGCTTACCAAGACATTTTGCGATTCATTTTTATATAATAGATTATTGGTATAGCTTTTGATTGGCTTTAAACCTTTTGTAAGCTTAATAAAATATATCTAGTCAAAATATTAAGTTTTAAGATTTAAGACCTAAGATTATATGTCTGAATAAATGTACTCTCATATACCTTAAAATTACTAAAATTTACTGTATTATGTTCTTAAAAGCAAAATTTTTAACGTACAACCACTTTTAAAGATTACACATTTTAATATTATTTATAAATAATATTAAAATTATTCGTAAAATGGAACACAACCTTTATGGCCGCTAGATTTCTTGTTTATTTCATTATTTGACGTTGTTTCATTTTCCGTTGACCCAGGTGGGGATTGTAAGAAGAATCAATCTCATTTATCGACGATTATCGTTTGATTAATAAACTGTGAAATAAGATATCAACCTGGAAGTCCTACAAGTAAAACCGGAGGGCGCCGAAATGACGTCCGTGGCAAGGAGGCAAGAACAGGACGATTCTTGCGAATACTCAGACGCATCGCAAGATATCGAACAGAATAATTCAGGAAATGTGAGTTGGATCCACGTCTTGCAATTTATGCAGTGAACTTTCGTTTTGGCGCTAAAAGTATTGCGGCCGCGTACTTTCTCCCGCGCATTCGCGTGTCGGTATGCCCATTACTTTTCGCTAAATTGGGGTCACAAACCTCTCACTGTCCATTCGCTACTGTGTTTAGAATTCGTAGATGGCTAAGCAGTATTAATTAACGTAATCCGAGCAAGTGTTAAAGCCAGTGGTGTGAAAATGCAGTTGTTAAAAGTAGCAAACGCTTTTCAGGACGGTGGTCAGCCGGAATCTGATTATGACTCCCAGGGTTCTGATTCTGAACATTCTGACAGAGATCCCGATAAAGCAGTAAGTATATGACTATGTATCTCTTGTAGTATTAATATGACTTAGCAGTATTCAGCATGTATATCAAATGTAAATATGTATCTAACATATATTTTTAGTATTTTGAGATAATATTTATTGCTAAGAATAGAGATTTTCATTGTTTACACACTTGATAATGGTATTTGGAGTGTAATGAACTTCCAAATTTTCCATTTGCATTCTTATTGGATTTTTCTAATTGGATTTTGCTAAGTAACATTTATATTTTACATACATGTTTGACTTTGACATGCTTTCGACTAGGTGTAGATAGATTTCTTTGTACTTCTTGTAGTCAGTTATTCACAAAAAATGTGTAAAAGAATTTCCTAATAAGTATGTACAATACAAAGTTTTAAGTATGTTTTTAACAAGATGGTCCGAGATCCCAGGCCCACAGACATCACATATTTTCTAATGAATGAAATGTGGACGATTGAGTAGTGTTAGTATACTAAGAATGTATGCCTACCTGCTAGATTGCTCAGACAGCCAAAAAAAGGTAATGAAGGTACTTAAAACAATTATCTACCACACATAAATTCTAATGGCTGATTCCTGGCCCTGGGATCTTGCTCTAAGATGTAATTAAAAAAAATATCTATTGTATGTAGATGGAATGCAGGTAGTTTGTAATAAAATTATTTTAGTCTTTAATTTAACAAAAGTAATTGATAAGCTACCATTTAATATTATATTTATTTATGTATAAATATAATAATACACTTTATGCTATAAATAAGAGTTTATATTATAATAATTGTGTCACAAGTGCACCTATAAAATCACTTCCTGTTAATCTTTACCATCTAAATATTCATAATAAAGAACTTTGATCTCTTTTAAAGTTTTTAGTTACAAAAGTAAATCTACTTTAAAGATTAAGGATTAGAGATCTAGTTACTAGGCTACCCGTTGACCTTGGGGTAAGGACCCGGGGGTTGATTTAGACCTGTACTAACAAAATTCCGACTATTCCATTTTACTGAAACGGGTCGGGGTCATGGGCCTATTGGAAAACTAATTTGTTGACCTGCAAAGATAATGCTTTACAGGTGGACCTTTCCACTAGAGTATATTGTGTATGGCTTAGTTAAAAACTATGTATGCATATTACATAGTATATTAGTATATAGTGAGAAGTGTGCTTTATTAATCTTAGTAGATTAATAAACCACACTTCCTAATACTTAATTTACAATAACATAACAGATGCTGTAATTGCAGACAGCGGAAATGCTTAGATCTACTTTCACAGTATTTAAAATTGAAATGACTTTTCTGGTTACATTTAAGTATGAGTAACTATTACATAGAAATAAAAGATTAGTTTTATTATATAAAATGACTATATTGTATATATTGTATGGTTAAATTATGAAAGATTTCCATAATAATATTGAAGGCATTTTTATAACAATATATAAATCTTTAGATGATTTTGAGCAATCCAAGACTAGATTAAATCTTGTTGTATGTTTAAATCCACTTGTCTCTAAATTATCTAACACACATGTAATTACAACGAAAGTAATATTTATAAAAATCTAAAACACATAAATTTACATGCCTTATCAAAGTCAAGTCAAAGTCAAAGTATGTTATGTTAATGAAACTAACGAAGGTATAAATTTCTACATATAATAAAAAAATTGTATGTAACATTGACAATTACTATTGTTACAAGCAACTTTATAACTAAATAATGCATATTAAAATATAATTATTTACAGGAGACAGAGAAACGCGTGGATGATGACGAAGACAGAAGCAACCCACAATACATTCCCAAGAGAGGCACTTTCTATGAGCATGATGATCGCACAGCCGCTAGGTAATGCATACTAATTCATTATTATACATACTTTACTTTATAATTACAGTATTTAGTTTATTATTTTAATTGGGCAGAAAGATTATAGTAATTTAAAATTAAATTAAAGCTTTAATACGATTTCTTACTTGAGATGATGAAATCTTTTTGTAGACTATAACTTTCATATAACATAAATAAAACATTGTGGAGCGTGTCGAATTACATAGCTGTTGTCCGCGACTCCGCCCTCGTGGATTTTCATGCAAACTTTCATCCCCTATTTTATCCCCTTGAGGGTAGAATTGATCAAAATCCTTTCTTAGCGGATGCCTACGTCATAATACCTACCATGGCAAATTGCAGCCTGATCCGTCCAGCGGTTTGGGCTGTGCGTTGATAGATCACTACGTCAGTCAGTCACCTTTGAATTATTTAAATTTAGATTATGTGGTGTTACTAAACTGAGTTTGATAAAAATTATTTATTATCCATCTGGATTTTATTTTCGAATTTTTAACTTAAGTAAGTTGTTGGATGTGGTTGCTATGCTACATTATAGACTATTCATGCTTATAATTAAAAAAATCAATTGTAATCCTTTCTCTAAACGAACAGAATAACTTTATTATTATTGTAAACAAATCTAATAGTGTACAATAATTGGATAATAGACATGCCCTGTGGATTACCTGCATTGTTCACGTTCCCGGGGCAATACCGGGAATATAAAATATCCCATTTGTTTATCCAGGGTATCACCTGTCTGCATACCAAATTTCAACCAAATCGCTCCAGCCATTTTTGCATGCAAGAATAACAAACATGCATCCCAAATGTAATGAAAATTTTCACATTTATAATATAGGATTAGGACAAAATATAGGTATCTGTTTGGTACGAACTAAAAGCTAAATAATTTAAAGTAAATATATCATCAGCCAGTCAGCCATTGAGCTGTGTATTATTCGATATAGTATTGTAGAAAGTCGTGTCTCAGTCCAGCGGACACATTAATATGCAATATAGATGATTTTAATCGCTAAGGGTGGAAGTGAAACGTGTATTCTAGGTTTTTTATGTTTTTATAATGTTTAAACTCTGCTTAAAATATTTTGGTAGTGTTGGGATTACAATCTTTTTAAGACGTAATTATTACCTAGGACTCCTGAATAGATTTGGATGAAGTTTAGCATACATGATAGATTAGTTCCTAAATATAATAATGCAAAGGATACTTTTTATCCCGGTTTTTTTTTTTATATCCTTTTTCATATTGCAATCTGTCACTGTAAGAACAATGGGCAATAGGTTAAATATGTCTGAGTGTCTTGTATAGTAGATGCCCAGTGACACCCCTACTCATTTTCTATATGCATCTATTTAAGAAGGTCTTGTGTACATTTTCTTCTGTGCATTTTCTTATTTGAATAAAAAATTATGGACGCCATAAGTATTTGTTAATACACAAGTTTAATGCAAATTTTAATACTAATAGAGCAATTATGGTGGCACATGGTTACCATATTTTGACCACCAAATCGATTGTGTTACTATTTTAGATTAAAAGCACGCATCAATATTCAATATCATTGACATAACGATTATTTTAACTATAGGTATATGCTTTGAATATTAAATTATTATGTCGTAATATATACCTACTAACAGGTTTTTCAGTTAGGTTTATAATATGTAGAAAAATAAAATTAATATGCTTTCAATATGTGTATTCGGTTTAATAAAGTTATCTTTATTCTTAACTAGGTACATTGTATTTTTTAAGAATACTCCTGATTATGAGGATGGTTCTTGAGCAAAAAAAATAATAAGTGTAGGGTATAGGTTCCAAGTAGGATAAGTACAGCGTCGCATTGGGACAGCTTGTTATTATGTTATATAATTGAACACATAATATTTGTAATGAAAAATGAGACAACTTATTTTGCGTCGTCGTGTGGTACAAACTGCTTGCTGTGGTATAAAACCAAATATAGCAGATATTACGCGACCGAAATTTCGCGACTCACAACTCTAAAAATTACGCTCGTTTGGCTTCACCCTAAGGCTGAACTACTTATCATCTAAAATGATCTAAATGACTATTCTGTCGACATTTATTTGTGTGTAAGCCTAGATTCTAGATTTTAGACAGATATAGGCATTATCTGTGATATTGTATCGCGTTAGGCCTGCTAGTATTATTATTATTATTTTTAATATACGAATAGTGGTGAAGAATCCAGCAACACGACATCGGAGGCGGCGTCCGAGAAGAAGGAGGGCGGCGAAGCGGTGACGCCGGCCGAGCGCCGTCGCGCGCCGCGCAAGTCCGACACGCTCAACAAGTGGTCGCACGACAAGTACAACGAGAACGAGCAGGTGCGTGCGTGTCTACTCTATACTCTACACTCTACACTCTATACTCTATACAACGACATAATTATAATACAAATACGAGAACGAGTAGGACTGCACATGTCTCAACTCTATGCTCTGTAGTCTATACTCTGTAGTCTATACTCAGTACTCTATGCTCTATGCTCTATACTCTCTCTATAGTCTCTCCCTCATACTCCCTCATACACATATTCAACACTTGTGAACCACAGTCATAGAATAATAACACCTAGAACCGCAATATGAGCGCGCAAAATGAAGCAATTTCAGAGTAGACAATTTTGTCTACTTACATAGATCGTCGCTGCTCATCGTCGTAATTCGTATGTTCATTGCAGAGTTATTTTTTTTCTTTTTGTTTTTTTGTTCTATGTACTTTGTAATCATTTACTGGTTGTCCCTAAAGAGAAAAAAAAGTCATGAAATTATTTAGTTTTTTTTTATTTACAGATGCCCAAATCTCGCGATGAGTTGGTAGCCATATATGGATATGATATACGCAATGAGGACGCTCCACCGCACGCGAGACGAAACAGACGCTATGGGTAAGAAAAAATTATATTTTATAATACTACCTGCGCCTCGCGACTTTACCCGCGCATTTTCCATACCCCGAACAATACCGGGATGCAGAGTATTATGTGTTAATCCAGGGTATCACCTATCTGCATAACAAATTTCAACAAAATCGATCCAATTATCTTTGTTTGAAAGAATAACAAACATACATCCATACATACATTCTTACAAACTATTTGTGGAATTTTTTTCATTTGAAATTAGTAAAAAATATCATATGACGACATTGAAATATACAAATTATTACTACTAAATACTAATTGTTGCCATACTATATTTAAAAATATCATTTACATTTAAAATATTGAAATATACTATAATATGAGCCAGGTCTAACAGCAGATTAGTTTGTCGCTAAAATCATGCACTATATAATATTGTTTACCAAAAATTTACTAACAAGATATACTTTGTTCTAAAATAAAGTCGCACTTAAATTTATAATAGTAAAAACTAATTCCCATGTCAAATTAAATATGGTTTCAAAATTTTCATGCTCATCAAAAAGGTTTAGGAGATGGCGGTAATTAAAATTAATTAGCTTTGCATGTTTGTTTTTTAACAAAAATATGCATGAATTTGTGTGTTTTGTCATTTGTCCAGTGGTATTGATTATTTTGTGATAGCATTCAAAATTTCCTATTGCAAATAGCACAGATCTTAAATGTTAAAATTTTACAGAATTTAATGTTCCTTTAAAATACTATTGTAATATTTTATATAATATAGAAAAGGATATCAAACAATCTTTTGTGATAAAACTGCATGTTATACAAATCTCTGTTGCCATAAATATGTAATATATGTATTATATTTCAATTCTTTCTATTATAAAATATAGTTTATTATATTCCTCCTATGTTAATATGTCGTTCAAAATATACAATTTTCTGACAATTTCAACAGTGCATTTTGCTATCTACTACATAGCTACAAGACAGACGTAATTACATATTTAGAGATTCAATAAAAGCCTCTTTCAAAATGCATGCTTTATATGTGTGTATTGTATTTTTTATTTAAAAAAATCTATATTATTAAAATTTATTATCTTCCAATCTGTGTAATATCTTTTGTTTATAAATTACAGACGTGGACCTAACAAGTACACGCGCACGTGGGAAGATGAGGAAGCCTACAAGCGGCAAGCTTTGCAGGCAGCACATAAGAAACCGCCCAGCCCGTCTGACTTCCCCGAACTCAATGCAGCTAATAAACCTGGGTGAGGATAGTGAACTTGTTTCTGAAGGTGGCTTTGCTTGCTAGGTTACATTCTAGGACTGTATGACTATATTATGTACTAGCTGTTGCTCGCGACTTCGTCCCCGTCGGATCTATTTCTATTATTATGTTATAGTGAGTCAATCTTAGAAGATAGAAATATACTGTCGCGAACTTTTTTTTAGATCATTTAAAGTATAAATAAAGAGTAGTAAAAAAAATTATTAAAATAGTAGTATAAATAATTCTTTCATTTATATTTTTTGGTATCTTGAACCAAGCAAAGTAAGCCCTCAAAGATGAATAATTTTCCCTGTTTTTTCCACATTTTCCATTATGTCTTCGCTCCTATTATTTGCAGCGTGATGTTATGTAGCCTAAAGCCTTCCTCGATAAATTGTCTATTCAATAAAAAAATAATTTTTCAATTCGAACCAGTAGTTCCTGAGATTAGCGCGTTCAAACAAACAAACTCTTCAGCTTTATATATTAGTATAGATATGTCACCGGAAAATAACAAGAACAACAAATTAATAGATTTCCTAGGAAATTTATAAACCTTCGTAGGATTCTAAACGAGTGAAATTGTATTATTTTACGGCCACATTTTCGCAAATTTATCAATTTACCGAACTTACGCGTAAAATAATAAGTAAGCAATAAACAAACGTCATGTGCGCTCTGATTGGTCGAATAACTGTCACCATCAACCAATCAGAGAGCAGTGTTATTTTCCGTATTTTAAAAAGCGTAAAATTAAACGCTCTTCTGTGATTGGTCGAACCATGTAGAACCTTACGAATAGATATTCGTAGGTTGATAAATTTACCACGACACGTCGCAAATTGATAAATTTGCGAAAATGTGGTCGTAAAATAATACATTTTATCTCTCGTTTACAATCCTACGAAGGTTCTTTTTATTTTCCGGTGACATATATACTATTAAAAAATATTATTAACAATATTTTCTCTTCACTTCAGCCGCAAACCGCGCCTACAGCGCCCTCGTTCAAAATCTCAGCCTGCTTCAAATGAATCGCTAGAGAACGGTTCACAGCTCCGCAGAAACGCTTCGATAAAGGCTAAAGCTAAGCCGGCTAAACCGGCTAACAAGGCTAAGCCGCCGGCTAGAGACAAGATGCCGCCGCTCGAAAACCTCACTATAACTACTGTGGTTAATAATAATAGGTAAGTTGAAAATAAGCATAAGTTAGCCAAAAAGTATTAAGGCTAAAGTCTATATTCTAACAAGTCGTTTCAGTAATAGAGAAGACTATGGCGTAACTTTGAATTTTAAAATAAATATAAAAAAATACTATTTAACCCTGATAATTTATCATTATTATTAATTACATGGGTATTTTTTTAAATATTTTGTTTTATTTATATTAAAAGTAATGTGCACAGTATATGCAACGCATTGTTGAATTAAGTTTAAAATAAATTTCTTAAATTTCCAGCCAAAGTGGAAGTCAGCCGCAAAGGAAAGTGAATGCATCAGTAGCTCAACAGCGACCGGTGCCCACCGAGCAGGGCAAGAAGAAAACAGCACCTCCGGTTAGATACTTATACTTTATACTATACTAGCGATCTGCCCGGGCATCGCACGCATAAATTATACACTAGCGGCCCGTCCCGTCTTCGCACGGGTAGACATAGTACTAAATATACGAGTATGTTGTAATGAAAAAAAATATTAAAATCGGTCCAGCACTTTTTGAGTTTATGCATTACATTCAAAAACTAGCTGTTGCCCGCTACTCCACCCGCGTGGATTTTTATACAAACCTTCATCCCCTATTTTATCCCCTTGAGGGTAGAATTGATCAAAATCCTTTCTTAGCGGATGGCTACGTCATAACATCTACCTGCATGGCAAATTTCAGCCCGATCCGTCCAGTGGTTTGGGATGTGCGTTGATAGATCACTGTCAGTCAGTCACCTTTGAATAATATATATTTAGATACAAATCTTTCCTGTTTATAATAGTATAGATGTATTATACATACAAATGTTCCTCTTAATCACTATCCGATAACCAAAAAAATAGCATGAGAATCGGTTGCATAGTTTTAATTTTTAAAGATTTAATTTAAATTTTTTTTGTACTATGTAATGATATGGAAACGTATTAGAATCAAGTATCACATCAAATGCCAGTACAAATCTTATTTTTATTGTTGAATTTGAGAATTCTTAATCATATGTATAGTTCGTGTTACCTTTCACAGAGTCCGCCGGGTAACGCGAAACAGCCGGTGCAACAGAAAAATCAACAACAACAACAACAACAAAATCAACAGAACCAGAACCAACAGAATCAACAGCCCGCTGCAGGTGGTGAGTTTTTCGTTGTTGTAATTAATTTTGTTGTTGAGCAGAATAAAGTTTGGTCTCAATTAAACTTTATAGTTAAAAATCTTAAATAAAATCGTCGTCGTCGTCTCAGCCGTGGATAAAATCGAATGTTGTTAATTACAATTAACAAAAAGTAATTTTAAAAAGAATTAGCCTAGTATGAGTTGTAATGCGCAAATATTTTTAATACAATTTATTTAATAATTTTACAAATAAAACGATTCATTGAATAATGGCGTATTAAGTTTTTGAGTTTTTGAAAAATTTAATTGTAATAATATTATTTTTCATCTCCTAGGTGGTGAAAGTCGCGGCGGTAGCAAACGGTACAGTAGCTTACGACAGCGGCCGCTTGCTGAGTCGTATTCCCCTCAACAACAACAACAACAACAACAGCAGCAGCAACAAACACAACAGTCCCAGCAACAACCGAAACAACAGCAGAATCAACAGTACAGACATCCGGGTGGTGAGTATTTTGTAATAAATTCAGATTTATTTATTTATTTACCCTTTTTTACACAAAGGAATCTTCAAAACGTGTAAAAGGCGAATATCCAGGAAGATTTCTTTCTCGAGATGAACAAACATATGTCTGTTGTTTGACATCAATAACAATCTCAGTAGTCAGTAACAACAAGATTCAACAGAGTGAATAGTTCAGAAATAACATTTTTAAGTTGTAAATTTCTGACTATTTTGTATGTATATGAATAGTGTTACATCAAAAATATTATTCTTGGTATATGATTCCAGGAATAATAACAAAACTATTTTCAGCAATAATAACAAAAACAAACTACATAAACTTTCTATATTTTTCTTCATATACCATACATCTTTGAGTTGCCTGGTAGAGATTGCTATCTAGCAATAGGGCCGCCTTTTGTGCGTATTTACTTGTGTTTTTATGTTTTTTTTAAGCATATCATGTTAACATATTGCGTTTACACGTTAACAAAGTGTTTTAAATAAATTATTCAACGATTTTTTTATTAAATAATAAATTTTGTTGATAGTTTTTTAATATTGTTGTTGTTGTTGTTGTAGAGTTTGTATCGGGCGGCAATCAGAGCAACAGTCAGCATCAGGGCAGCCCCGTCCCGCAGATACATCCACAACAGATCATACATCAGGTATTACAATATATAGATGTCGCGTCTTTAAGCGTTTTCTACCGCATGTATCATGGGGAGTGCTCAGAGGAGTTGTTCGGTTTGATACCTGCCGCTGATTTCCACCACCGCACTGCACGCCACAGGTTACAATACCATCCTCACCACCTTGACAGCTGGCAGTCAAGCACAGTGCGTTTTCGCAGGAACTTTTTGCCACGCACAACCATCTTGTGGAATCAGCTTCCTCAGGCAGTGTTCCCGAACAAATACGACTTGGGGACCTTCAAAAAAGAGCGTACCTATCCTTAAGAGGCCGGCAACACACTCGTGACATCACGAGTGCTCATGGGCGGCGTTGATCACTTTCCATCAGGTGACGCGCCAGTTCGTTTGCCCTACTATCTATCTAGCTGACCCGCGCCCACTTCGTTGGACATAATGATTGTAAAATACTTGTAAAATGCACGGAAATACTAAAAAGAATACTAAATGTACTTTATACTGACACACGCATATCACTGTTGAGGCACGTCCGCACACTACGGCTGTCGACAGTCGAATGCCATCTTATCATTGTACCTCCATACACTTCTATTTTAATAATTAATCCTTTTTTATTTTTGTTATATTAAATATAAAATTTAGACATTTAGTTAAGTTCTCGTTGACTTTGTTGTAGACATTTTCAAACTACACTTCATTTCAATAGAACTAAAAAATATATATTTCATAGTTAAGGCAAAGTTCATAAGAAACGCTTTCCTATAGCCTTTTTATATAACCTAAGACACTCAGCAATAATGTAGCTTTCTATTCGTGAAAGAGTTTTTAAAATCGGTTCTGTAGATCCCGATTAAACAAACACAAAAACCTTGTCTTTATAATATTTATATAGATATTAATATGTAGATTATAAGCTGCCCCTAGCGTTTTTACCCGCATTTATGCGTGTATTATACACATAAAACTTCCTCTTAAATCACTCTATCTGATAAAAGTCATAAGAAAATACTGAAATGGAACGCCTCAGAGCGAGGTAACGCCGTATGAGTCATTTTTTTGTGTGCAGCCGGTGGTGAGTACATCGGTTGCATAGTTTTAAAGATCTGAGCGTACATAGTAACAGACAGAAGAAAGGTATTTTGCTATATACACATTAAATAAAATCTCTTGTTTTTATATTATATTATTTTATAGTATAGTAATGTGTATGTTTGTATGTGTTTCAGCAAGTACGCCTGGGTATGATGGAGCAGCAACAAATGGTGCCGCACCAGCACCACTCGATGCACAACATACCGCAACCACACAATATAGGTAGGTATAAGTATCGGCACGAATCTTTAGCGCTGAACGAAACCTGCGCAGAAGTCGAAAATAAGGTATCGAGGGGACGGCGCGTGATCGTCGGGTGTGCGAGCGTTGATTGGTTGTCCCAGTCGTGTTGTCTTTGAGCACCAATACGTCAATTACGAGCGCGATTCTACCGATGCGCAGCTATTCTCGTCCAGCGCTAAACATTCGTGACGATTATTATACATATTGTATACCTTAAAGTATATTAAATAAGAATACTATATTCAATATTTCTTAACGCTTTTTGATTGAACCCACAGTTTATTGGCCCTTAGTATACCATATATTATGCATGTATAATACACTAGCCGTTGCTCGCGACTTCGTCCCGTTGATTTGTTTTTCCATTATTCGCAGCGTGATGTTACGTAGCCTTAAGCCTTCCTCGATAAATTGTCTATTCAATGAAAAAAAAATTTTTCAATTCGAACCAATAGTTTCTGAGATTAGCGCGTTAAAACAAACTTTTCAGCTTTATATATTAGTATAGATATAAAATTTCCTTTTGAATAACTCGTTCTATTTTCTATTTTCAGGCCAAATACAAGCGGCTCAAGGCTACGCCCCGCCGGCCATGATGCCCGCACAATATATGCAAGTGAGTATCTCTCAATTATAAGTAGCACTCAAATATAAGTGCACTCATAGAATAATAACACCTAGAACCGCAATATGAGTATGATTTCCTTGGTAGAATTACACACTAAAGTACGGGCACAGTTTTTTTAGCAGAGCAAATGTAAAGTGACATCTTGTCATAGACACAATACTTGTATATGTCACCGGAAAATAACAAAGAACAGCAAATTTCTAAATTTCCTAGGAAATTTATAAAACTTAGTAGGATTGTAAGCGAGAATTAAAATTGAATAATGTAACGACCACAATCATAAAAGAGCTTTTCATTTAACGCTTTTTAAAATACGGAAAATAACACACACAAATTGGTATTTGATGTTGAAGCATTATCTATAAAACATTTGTTTCTGATATTTATATAAGCGATGAATTACAACCATTACCTAAACAAATATCTCCAAAGGTTGCCTAAAGCTGTCTGGTTATTTGTAATGGTTGTCTGGAAGAAAGGGTTATTTTTATTAAGTTAATTTTAAGTTGAATTATTATTTTTTTTATCTAAAGTAGATTTTAAAAATGAAATTTAAAATAAAAAATTTGACAAAAATTTTACTACAGACTAAATTTATTTTATTAAATGGGCTTTTAATAAAAGACAGAGAGATTCGAGTGTGCGAGAGAGACGGTGGACTGTCATAACATTCTATAATGAAGGCGGGAAAGTTAAATTTAATTCAAGTAATTTTATTTACAGCAACAAAGCGGCAACGCGCCCGTGTTTGGTGGAGCCATGTTCCAACCACCCCAGTTTACACACCCACAAATGTACCAGCACCATAATTATGTGAGTTTTAAAATTATTAATTAGTTTTTATTTTATTTCTGGCAACTCACCGGGAGCTTCGCCTGGTATACCAAAAGTCAATTTCGAAGTCAACATATAAAATTCGACTATATAAATAAATATTTTCAGGACAATTATACACAGCGCCATCTAGTTCCAAGCTAAGCAGAAGCTTGTGTTATGGCAACTAGATAACGGAATAAATTACATATACATACTTTTCTTTTGTAAATACATACATACAATACATGGCAACACCCAGACCCCAGAAAAATACAAATGTAAATTACAAATATATTTTTCCGGTGTGGGCATCGAACCCACGACCCTTCGCGCAGACAGCAGTTGTGCTACCACTGCGCCAAGCGGTCGTCAATATGAAATATGAAAGGTTTTAATAGAAAAAAGGAAATACACCAAATTTATTATCTATATTAATGATGTATGTTCAACATTTACAATCGTTTAGAAATGTTAAAAAATGTGGGCAATACGCCTATTACTCAACTCTTTTTGCGTAACTCCATAACTTATTGCGTTATTTTTTTTATAAACAGATTAATTTTTTTATTAATGAATAATGTTTTAAATTCCAGGGTACCCAAGCAGGTGGTGTGACATACTACAGCTGCAGTGAACAAGAGCAGCCTCCGAGGACCCAGAGACGTCCCACAGCTGCCATACCCATTGTTAGACCTGAACGGTAATATTCTTTAATCCATACTTCCATTCTAATATTATAAATGCGAAAGTTACCCTGTCTGTCTGTCTTTTCATCACGCTAAAACTATCAGAACGAAATTTGGTATACAGGTGGTCTCGAGGCTTGGGAAGGGCATAGGCTTTTTAAATGAAAAAAGGGTTAAAGGGGGGGGGGGTCAAAGTTTATATGAAAGTCAACGCGGACGGAGTCACGGGCAACAGCTGGTTTTATATATGATGGTGGCCATAGAATAATAAGTCAAAGTCAAACACATCTTTATTCACCCAGGCTACATATTGTAGTCATTCTTCATATTCAACCTACGTTGAAATGTTACAATTTGAATTTTGAATATTGAAAAAATTATTTTTCAATTCGAACCAGTAGTTTCTGAGATTAGCGCGTTCAAACAAACAAACAAACTTTTCAGCTTTAACGTAGGTTGAAATGTTACGATTTGAGGACGGAATATTGCATTTCTTAGTGCTCGCAATTTTCAAAATGGCGGCCGAATGGCAAGGGCATTGACTCCACAAACTTCAAGTAAAGCTTCAATTAACCTCTCCCACATGTCCCAAAAATAAAATTGCAAGAACTAAGAAATGCAAAGCTCATGTAACATTTCACTAATGTAGTAATACTTTCGAATGCTCATGGTACTACAAAACATTTACCACCGGTTCGGAAGTTTCTACAGAGAAGAACAATCACTCTATCTTTTAATTAAAATTTTAAATTATAATTTGTGTTTCTTCTTTTTTCTATAATTGATTAAATTTCATGTTTTTTTATGGCCCACCTGGTGTAATTCGCTGTAACGGGGAGGCTGAAAACCAGCGCTACACAAGTATCCTACTCTGTGTGTTTATATATCTATTTTATTGCATTTTCTTCATTGTTTTAATAAAAGTAATAACAATTATTTTATTTATTTGATTAAAAACCGCATGGGAATCGGTGTTAAGATTTTAAGATTTAAGCATACATAGCGATATAGGGACGGAGAAATCGACTTTGTACCATACTATGTAGTGATCATATTGTGCCATTTCACTTTACAGATAGTTTAGGGAAGTATAAAATAATGTACTAATTTGATTAGTCTATAAGTTTGATCCACACAAGTATAGAAAGTCTGTATTTTTGTTAAAATTAAAGTCTAAAAAATATTTTTTTTGTTAACAGGGCAGCAAACTCTTCGGAGAAGGAAAATATTGATAGAATCGTCGAGAATATGTTTGTTCGGAAGCCATGGCAGGCGCACGGGGCTGGTGAGGATACTGATTATATATATAAATACCCGCTTTTTGCCGTTTTACCCGCGTGTTTTATACACATAAATCTTACTCAAATATCGAATAACTCTATCGAATAGCTTTAAATATAGTTTCCCAAATATAGCTCGCCTGCTCGTTTACCACCTCCGTTATAAAAAAAAACCTTCCTTTTGTACAGCTTGAAACCTGTGCAAAAATTGTAAACTGCAAAAGTTGTTGAACACAGAAAATGTTTCATTCCGTGAAGGCAATTGTTGTTAACTGCTTACTGTATAATACAATTTATAGTGTACTATTTATCATGGGTTCATTAACTTTTGTAGTCGACTGTACTATACCTGAATTTAATTATCCCCCCGCTATTGATATCACCTCCCCGTCTCCCCTAGATCTCCTCCAGCTGGAGTGGGCGAAGCTATCGCTAGCGTGGCTCAATTCGCGCCTTTAGTGACGTCACAAGCCAGTACGATGACGCCGTCAAGTTTGACAGATTCGTTTTTTTTTCAGCGTCAGTAGTTTTGCTGGGCCTTTTAGATTTGTTGGTGTATTTATATGTTGGAAAGTTTAATTTAGATTGTTAAATATTATTTAGGATAGTTTAATAAAGTATAAAAGTTATTTAGCTAATTTTAAAATTGTCTATAAACAGTGTATTTATAGAATTTCTTAGTACTTATTTTGAAATTCTTATTAACTTCAGTGTTAATTGCAAGTAACTGGCCATATTTCAAAAAAAAAAGAAGTATTGTCGAATAGTTTATTGTAAGTCGATACTTAATATTAAAAAAAAAAAAAACTAAAAAAATCTCTTCTGGTCTTGTTTGTGCACAATAAAAAAACTGATATCATAAATTATGGACTTCAGTATTTTTCATATTATGTATTATGTACTGTATGGTTTTTTTTAGCTATATTATTAATGAACATTTGAGTATGTTAACAGTCTTTTAGTAATACATGAGGAAACAAAACTTGTTTACTATTATAATGAAAAAATAATAATTTTCAGATTCAAAAGATAAAGACCGAACCCAAGACCCGCCGAGCAGAGACGCGTCACAACCTAACAGCTTAACTTCGAGCTCGATATCGACGGACTCCAAGCAAGAAGACAAGAAGCAAGAGAGGCAAGAAGAGAGGCAAGAGAAGAGGCAAGAAGAGAGGCAAGAGAAAGAGACGGTTGAGGAGGCCTGACCCGCGTACTATAGTTATGAGTTGTACGGACGGAGGTAATCTATAGTGTATGGTATGGTATAGTGCAGTCGGTTGGTGCAGTTAGTGGTAAAAGTGTTGGCACATCTGGCGTTCGAAATTTGAAAGTTGTAACGGTTTTTTTTTCGTTTGTTTCGTTTTGTGGGCTGTTTAACGGCCAGTTGTTGAAGTTTTAAATTATAATATTTGAGTGGATTAGAATTATGGAATTTTGAAAATTTTCTTGCATACTTTTTTCTTTGTATAGTATTTTTTTGACAAGTCCTCGCTAGACATATCGTAACTAAATTAGTTTTATGTCGTGAAAGATTTTAAATGGTTTTTTGTATGATATTTATTGCGTAAAAGTTTTCAAGATGTGCCAATCTTATGACCCGTAAGTGTACTATGCGTGTCCTTAAATACAATAAAATGTGTTTATATAGAATTTTGAATTAAACAAAACGACGACGATGTATCATATTAAATAATTAAATAAAAATTAATTTTAAAAATAAACTAAATTAAAGCAATTTTTATTATAGTCTATAACTTATATGGCATAGACAACTCATTAATAATATTAGATATTGTAATCACAGATAATAAATTAAGAAGTCAAAGTTTATTTTTTAAAATGGATCAAAAATATTCTCAAGAAGTATAGCTACATATTTATATAATATAAATTATTTTTACTCAAAAAGCCATAAGTATCAGAGAAGGAAACAACAGAATATTGGTTTATTTATTTTATGAATGTTCATCATTTAAGAAAATAATATATTTTAACTGCATTAAAAATATTCTTAAAACAAATTTTTAAATACATTTAAATATATCTTATGATCTCTAAAAAAATTGTTTTAATTGTCATCTTTATTATACATAATAATAATATTTTAAAATATTCGGACATCTATAAGGAAGCAATAATAAATCTAAAGAAATAAAAATTGCGTAAATTTTTTTTCAAGTTGGATGTACAACAATTTCTTTAACGATGTTTTAATCTAATGTAGAAGATAAATAATTGAAAAAATTATAAATCTAATCTTTTAATATAAATTTAATTATTCAACATTAAAACTGTATTTTCACAGTTTTTTGTAAATGATAGTATATGGAATAATAAAATAATAATCTTGTAATATTAAGATAGACTTACGTCAATTGAATTTGATATTGTACGTAGTTATGGGAAATATTTTCTGATTCAATCTTAAAATATTTGGCTGTGTACAGGAATTGTCATTATACGAATAAATGGAGAGAAATGATCAATACTTTAACCTATATTATTTTTATTTATGTCCAAAGGAAGGAAATATAATTTCGATATAAAATAATCATTTATGCTCGAAGAAGTTTAATAATTTTTTGACAAATTAAGATCAGTTGCTTCTTTCGGTTTAATTATTTGCTTTTTAAGATATGAATTTAATCCGATAATAAACTCAATATGTTGGGCGTTTTTTTTTAATTTAACGAACATTTAGGCGCCAAAAATGTTGTGGGTAGAAACGTCAACTGTCAAACTTTACGACTGACACTTGTTTGTGTTGTATGTATTATCTGTCGGTTTCATCCAAGGAGGTTAAGCAAAACTTAGAATAATTAAAAATAAGTTTTGCGTAAATAACGATCCTGTGTCCTGTTAATGATAAATATTGTATCTATATAATAATATGTAGACTAAAAATGTCCAATAGAGTATTGCCAGTAATCGAACATACTTACTTTCTAAAGTGAACTTATGTTGTTTGACTAGTCCTTATTTAAGTGTCTAAATGTTTTATTGTATAAATAATTTTGACGGCTGGCAACTGTTTTGACTCGTATGTTTTGTATAAAAGGGAAAATGAAAAAAAAATGCTTTTGTATACTAGTACAGTTATTTATTATTAAGTAAATCTTCTTTAACTGAGCTGGTTGTTTTATTAATTAACCTTATTCTATATATACACTGGTTAAAATGATTCATAGCCGTATTAAATACTATACAATCTTTTTGGTTTATTCGCTATTGTCTGTGGTAAATATCATACATATTATAAAGTCAAATTATTTTAATAGATATTTAAAACAAAACAGCCAAAATTTATAAATTAATAAATATAATTAGGTAAAGTAATATGGCTTCTCTTATTATATAAAACTAGTTAACATACAAATATCTTAATATTATTACGTATACAATTAATTTTAATATCTATTTTAAGATCACAATATAGTCTACATTCGACTTCTTTCTACTACATCAAACGTGATTGGTCTCAACGACATTTTCTTTTTTCTTCCGTTTCTTTCCCTCCAAATCAGCGTAAATGTCTTCCAGGTTCCTCATTTTTGTCTCTGGTACGTAGAATATTAAATAGAAAACATTTGCGAGACAAATGAAGCTGAATATCCAGAATGTGGAATGGTATCCAATCCAGGTGTTGAGGGGAGCGAATAGTTTTAATAAAGCGAAATCTGTACCGAGAGATATCGCCATAATTAATGTGGCTACTGTTCCGCGGAGCTGTGGAATATTTTTAAATGATTAAAAAGTTAAAATTGTTTCCAGAAGATGTCTCTATTTTGACAGAAAAAAATAAGCCTCGGGCTTATAGTTATATGCATACAATAGTTATATGCACAAGTATAAATATTATACAATATTTTTGTCTATTCATTACAATTTATACCTTTATATTTAAAAGAGCAAATATCTTAATGCCACACACATTGTTCTATATAGAAAGTGTTTTCCACATCGGTACATAAATGTTTCGTAATACTATAACGATTAAAGTTATATGTAGCCTAGTTGAATAAAAAAATTTCTTGACTTTTCGGTCATAATAACTGATACCATAGAAATTAAATTTAGATTTCATCGCTACCGCCATTTCTATTACCTTATTATAAACCTTATGGATCATACTCACCCGAAAACTAAACATCTCAGTCATAATAACGAAAGGCAGCGGTTGCAAGCCAGACGCGTCTGCGAATATGCAGACACAGAGCGCGGCGACAGGCAGCCAGCCCGGCAGAGAGCGCACGTAGAACCACGCGCCCAGCAAGCACATACTAAAGCCAGCTAGCACGCTGGTTATTGCTAGCAGGGGCTGTAGACACATTCGACAATTATTATTAACTAGCTGTTGCCCGCGACTTCGTCCGCGTGGACTCTCATATAAACTTTCACACTCCCCTTATAACCCCTTTTCCATTAAAAAGGTACCCTATGTCTTTTCTCAGGCTCTAAAACTATATGTGTACCAAATTTAATTACAATCGGTTCTTTAGTTATGGCGTGAAAGCGTAACAGACAGACAGAGTTACTTTCGCATTTAGAATATTAGTAGGGATTGTAGTAGTAAATACCGGACTCATTTTTATACAAATACATATTTGTTGAATAAAAAATGTATGAAAGTTGCTAAATGTATTTTGGAGTACAGGTTTAGATTGGATTGTAATAAGACCTTTTTATTTCATTAAATTGACACGGGAACGAAAACGACGGTCAGATTTAAAGTTAAAATATAGAAAGATGGGATGGACAATTTAATATTATGAAGTAGTAGGAGTAATAGTATTTACGATTAGGTATATTAAGATACTTAAAAAAAATATATAGGTACGAACATTTTTGTTGATTTTGTCACTACACTCATTTTATAGTTGCGCTGGCTTTACTTAAGAGTTCATCAACTTTTGAAGTCAACTGAACATATGTATGTTACATAAGTATCAATATTAAACTTTAATAATAATAAAGCCTTTTAATTTTCCTTATCTCTTATTACATTTAATGAATTGTTATTAATGAGTTAGTATAGATATTTCATTATAATTTAGTTATTAGTATTGTTAATATTAAACGATAATAATCCTAAAAAAGATTGGAAGAGCTGAATATTACTAATTTAAACAACCTAAATAAGTTCATATGTTAAGAAGTTTCACACGATGTTTGATTTCGGTCTAAACTAACAGAACATTTTGATTAAAATAACTTGCGAACTATAACACTAATGTAATATCGTTAGTCGCTCAAAGCTATTATGCCAGAGTTTCATTAAGATATATAACGCATGACTAATTAGTTGTATAATAATAATAATTTATTTCTCATAATTAATCATTTGGTTTTGTTTTTATATAAAAATAAATACAAGTTAAGATAATGCGTGATCTGCAAACCTAGTAGATACGATAATTCATAATAGATTAAGGATTAACTATAGTCTATAGTAATATTAAAATGTGAAAGTATCTCTCAGAAAATTTCTGAACCTATTGTAAAGAAATTTGGTACAAAGATAGTCTAAAGCCTTAACTTAACTTTAACTACATATATAAAAGGATTGTAAGAGGGAATGTTTGTTTATAGTTTGTATGAGAGTCCACGTGGACGGAGTCGCGGGCAACAGCTAGTTATGAAATAGTATATGAAAGTTTAGTGCATATTTGTAATTGCAATTGTATATTTTTATTTATAAAAGAGCAACTATCAGAGTTTCTTGCCGGTTCTTCTCTGTAGAAACTGCCTTCCGAACCGGTGGTAAATGTTTTGTAATACCTTGACGATTCAAGTGTTACTATATGTAGCCTTATTGAATAAATATATGTTTGATTTTGACTATGATTAATCTTACCTTTCTTCCCACTCGATCAACAAGTTGGCAAGCCAGAAATGACCCAACAATTTGGACAGCAGCTAGTAAAATTGATTGTTTGTTTGGCGACAAAGAAATGCTGGTGTTTGGGTCCTTCCCAGCTTCGGCGAATATATGACTAGCGTATACTAAAACGGCTATGCAGCCACAAAATTCCCTCGTTAAATTCACTATAAGAGCCACCCAAAAAGCCTTCACTGATGTTTTGTCTGAAACTGTAAAAAAATATATTTGTAGATCATCATTTAGGATCTATTTAGAAGTATTTCGCTTGCGTTCATAACTTTGAAATATATAAAGACTAGCTGACCCGTACCCACTTCGTTAGGTATAATCATGACAATCTTTTTCGGTATTTATATGTATAGCCTGTGACACTCAGCAATAATGTGGCTTTCTATTGGTGAAAGAATTTTTAAATCCGGTTCAGTAGATCCCGGGATTACCCCTTACAATTTAACAAACACACAAACTTTACTTCTTTATAATATTAGTATAGATTATGTATAGTAAATCTCGTTACATCCAATTAACAATATTCTATAATATCCTATATGCTATCTAGGGTCTAATCTACATCGCGAAAGAGTCTGCGAAGGTGCCCGGGATCCCCACTCGCTGCAGAACGATAAACAGTGGGGTTTTGGTCGGTAGAAGTCCGACGTAACCCGTGGTCCTTCCCCGAGGTCCATGGGTATCCTATGAGGATTTCCCCACTATAAAAAAGGGTCTAATCTACATGCACGCCAAACTTCAGCCAAATCTGTTTAGTAGTTTTGCTTGAAATAGCAACGAACATTCTCAAAATTTTATATATTTTAATTTAATGTTATATCACTTGGTTAAATTTTTTTAATAGTCTTATTCTTAAAAGGGATTAACTTTGAATAATAATTTAATTAAATCTCCAAGCTCCAAAGATAAATACTTCGGGTTCATCGACAGTTCTTAGAACTTGCGTCGAAATTAGAAGGATCATTGAACTATCCTTTAAACCATTAGTCTATAGATGATATATTGATTGTCTTGTTTAATAAGTCAATATTATTAAGAATTATTATAAGCTTGGTCTATAAGTTGTTTAATATGATTTTTTTTTATAATATGAAGATGGGAGACGAGCTGGACGCACTCCTGATGGTAAGAATAACGCCAGCCCATAGCCAATGCAGTGCTACCCGGAACTTTGCTAAAAAGTCTAACTCCGGGCAGTGGCGCACTACACCGACGCTCTTCCCTTTGAGTCATCAGATGTTAAGACTCATCAGCCCAGTAACGCTGGCTACAGTGCCCTTCAGACCGGAGCACAGTGACATTTTCACATCACTATTCAGGCGGTAGAATGTAAAAATAATGTAATGATATATAAAGGTCTATACAATAACAATATAATATATAGAAAAGTGGATTCAAGTTGTCAGAGTTCGAATATTCTTTTGCCAATACATACTTATAATACAAAGTTACTAACCTAACCCTCAGAAAAATACAAACGTATCAGAGCGAGGATAGAAGCCACGAGCCTTGGTGCAGAAAGCAGTTGTGCTACCACTGCGCCAAGCGGTCGTCAAAGTACACAAAGTAATAACAACAAGTTCTGACGCACAATTGACTTGTTGACCGTTTGACACTATACAAATTGTGGGCAACTGAATTAATATGGTAGCGAATTGAAACGATGAGACTGTATCAAGGACAGGCCCGGGGTCGACCAATTGCCACAATAAAAATACGATGAATTTTGTTTGTTTAACAATTGCCCGTTGGACCAGGGTTTCTTAAAGCGAGATCTATGTTATTTTTCTCATAACTAATTGGCATAAATATATACATTTCCCACGGCTTAAACACTCTAGTATCTGTTGTTATGGATAAATCGGGTTAATCAGTATATAGGTCGCGTTTAGCGCTGGACGAGAATAGCTGCGCATCGGTAGAATCGCGCTCGTAATTGACGTATTGGTGCGGGAAAGACAACACGACTGGGGAACCAATCAACGCTCGCGCACCCGACAATCACGCGCCCCGCGCGCCGCGCTGTTACCTCAGTACCTTATTCTTGACTTCTGCGCAGGTTTCGTTCAGCGCTAAAGATTCGTGACGCGACCTATACCTACCCACTTACATGCGTATGAAATGTTATAATGACAGATGTGTTCTAAATAGAATTGGGTAATTTAAGTATTCAGTCATTACTTTTTACGTTAGAGAGCATCAAAATTTCATACATTCATTCTTACAAGTTATTTATTCATTTTTTTTATATCTTACAAGTTATCGCATTTTTAAAACATTAAATATAAGTCCTAGTTAATCTGTTAAAAATATTCTTATATGATACGATATCCATATAAAACTATAAGTTTCATGATGAATGGAAAATGGGTATGGATAATTTTTTATTAATTATTGGTACTAATTATTTTAGTAAAAAAATGTGCAATATACAGATACATGTTGTACATTTATCTCCTCATTATATATATTTAAGAGTGTTTGAAATTGTTTATTTCTCAAAGCAGACATAATATATATTCTATATTTCTGTGCCTATCAAGTTTAAGAACCCCAGCAGTTATAGATGTGCCTTCATTCGGTTAGGATCTGTTTATTGTAGTGTAAGCGAAATAGGTCAATATAAATTAGTCGTATTCTTCGATTCGTTTGTATGAAAATTTTCTTATTTCGTCTTTCTTACCGTATTTACCCTCTTAATGAAAATGTTTATGCGACAAAATAAAAAGACTATAAGCTACAATTTTTTAAAATCTGTCCAGTAATTTTGGGGTTTTGATGAATATATAAATACAGAATACATACGGTGAAATGATTAGAAAGAAATAAATCAGGAAAGAAAAAATATTCCTATCACCTTAAAACAGTTCAAAAGACACTTAAAATTAAACAATTAGGTTTAGTTTTTCCCTTCCCTTTATCAGACAAAAAATACCCTTCCTGTTCTTATCACCGGTGACAGAAAATGTTCATAGTTAATAGTAAAGCTAACATTTCTAAAAGCTATGCTTCGCAGCTTAAATCTGTCTAAAATACCCACAAAATAATTGGATAAAGCAATAAAGCAGTTTTTACGTGAAATAATAATGACTCATATATTTCTAAATAAATTATCGAATTAAAAAAAAAAACAAACTATCTTCTACAGTCTTTAATAATGTCAATTATAATGGTTTCGTCACGTGAAAAGTATGAAGGGGACATGGAAATTGGTCGGTCAAGTAGCGGTCTGTCCAAACTCTTAATATTACCAATTTATCAGAAGGGTTTTCCTCATCCAAAGCAAACAAATTTACTTAATAAATCTTATACTATAAATGCGAAAGTTTGTCAGAAATGTTTTTTACTATTTAACCAAATGACAATAATGCTTTAAATTTATGAAGTAATTATTTAATAATTACTATACTATCCTAATTCAAAATAATTATTAGTTATAATAATATATTATACTTTGTGCTAAGCAAATTAATTTTTTGCTTTTCAGTTTTAAATCAGTTTAATTTTGTTAATGATTATTTAAACGTAGTTCAATTTTCTTGAGATAAAAAACAAGATTAACATAATATGAGATACCCAATAGGAATTTAATCCCGAGGTATGCCCCAAAACCTGATTCCACGCGAGTAAAACAGCAAGACACGACTAGTTTCCAAAAAATATGTGCTAAGAAAGACTTAGGTACGTTCTCATTTCATTAAATTATCATTTTTGTGATTCCTTTGACATACTTACGTAGGCAACAAAAGAAATGAAAATGAATAGGTATTTTTTACGTTCCCGGCTTGTCAGAGCGACCTTATTTTTTTGAGGACTTACGACAAGAATTGACACCTAGATTTATACCAATTATTCTATTTTCGAGTTATTGAACTTTGGTCTTGAATTGTATCGAAAAGATGAATTTTTGGTACACACACACTGCAGTATGCTTATGAAAAATATATGATATGAGCTGAATTGTTATTCCTTTGATAAATCATTCAAATTTAATAATGCTGCCTTAAAAGTATTGGGCGATTTTTGGTTTTCTATTATTTAAAAAATGAACTAATAATATGCTACAAAACAAGTGTCCGATCCGAAAACCTCTTACTGATTAAGAAGCGTCAAGATACTTTAGCGCTGAACGAAACCTGCGCAGAAGTCAAAAATAAGGTATCGAGGGGACGGCGCGTGATCGTCGGGTGCGCGAGCGTTGATTGGTTGTCCCAGTCGTGCTGTCTTTGAGCACCAATACGTACGCACCAATACGTGTCTTTCTTGCACCATTACGAGCGCGATTCTACCGATGCGCAGCTATTCTCGTCCAGCGCTATTCTTTTTCTTTTTTCATTAGTCGCAGCGTGATGTTATGTAGCCTAAAGCCTTCCTCGATAAATGGTCTATTCAATAAAAAATTATCAATTCGAATGAAAGTTCCTGAGATAAGCGCGTTATAATATTAGTATAGACTAGCTGTGCCCGCGACTTTGCCCCCGTAGAAAAGCAACTTTGGTCAGCATTTTTGAAAATGCCTAAACCGCGCCAACAAACGTTTAGCAAGTTCAAGGTGGCTCTTTAAATTGCCATAACTTTTTTATTTATTAACCGATTGACATGAATTAAACACTAACTGTTAAGTGGAGCTTACCACAATATATCATTGAAAACCCTCGATAAGATAAGCCGTTTCTGAGATTAGCGTGCACAACCAAGCAAACAAACAGACAAAAATTCAGAAAATCATTGTTTAGGGTTCTATTTCGTTAGTAAAGGTCTCCTATGATATTTTTTCTCAAATATCTTCCATGTACAGACAGAGACTCGTTACGTTTTTATTATATGTATAGATAGATAGATAGATAGCTGTATATATTATTTAGCTAGGCTACATATAGTAACACTTTTTTATTTGGCATACTTACATAATAACTTCGGAGAAAACTTCAGTTCAGATGTGGTCTGTTCTATAATAAGTCTGTCCACTTCTTCAGTGATAGATTTGTCTGTGTGAGGCACAGAACGAAGCCAGCCCAGCACTTTAGCTGTTTCCTGGAAATAAAATGTATTTGAACCTTTGGAGCCGTGGTTATTACCTAATTTTAGTGTCAAGGGTAGTAAGGTTTCGGTATTTAAAGAATAGTGTCTGCATATGTGTAAACATAATTTTTCATTAGACAAATTTTCCATTATATTACCAACCACAGACGCAAAAATAGGGGTGTTATAAGTTTGACGTGTCTGTCTGTCGGTCTGTGGCATCATAGCTCCCGGACGAATGAACCGATTTCAATTTAGTTTTTTTTTGTATTTCAGGTGTTTTACGGGCGAGTGTTCTTAGATATGTTTAATGAAAATCGATTGAGCCGTTTAAAGGTTGTGTGGGAAAGAAAATTTCTGCAAATATGCTCAAGTGGAGTATGTAAGGAAAGGTTATGAATTTTAGATAAAAAAAACAAGTTTTATAAGTTTGGCGTGTCTGTCTGTCTGAGGGTTTTAATTTTTTTTAAATTTAACTCATAAAGTCGAGTGACAAGAGGATAATATGGTTAGTTAATGTTGTTTGAATATTCTCAATGTAAAGACATTTTGTACTGTTCCATGTGTTAATATTCCTACATAATATGTATCGATAATCGATATTATAATTATGTATTACAAAAGAAAAGTATGTATATATGTAATGTATCTGTTATCTCGTTGCCTCTCGTAGAGCTTATAAAGAGCCAGCCTTTTAAAGATAACTACACTCTCATCTTGAAGGACCCCAAGTCGTATTAAATCGGAAAGTCTTTATATATAACTATCGAAATTGATATTCATTTGAAATATACGAGCGCCCTCTACTACTTAATAATAATAATTCGTGATGAGTTACATTCGCATTAGAACAAGAGAAATTATGTCCAATAGACTTTTGTTTGTAAATTGTTATTGAACTAATTTGCATGATGCAGAGCGTACTTTAAAATAATAGATGTGTTTTATACTATGTGTAGATATTTGCATAAACACCTATGAGTGTCTAGAAAGGTATAATTTAAAATTTCTTATATTCCGATAATTTTTTTTTAAAAACACATGATATTATGTATTTTGAATTGATTGTAAAATCAAATTTGTTTACCATAAACCTGACAAAACGCAAACAAACTGAGCGTGTAACATTCCTATCACAGCTAACAAACGACCTGATGACCTCGAAGACCTGAACCGATTTCCACCAAACATAGCGAACACTCTCGACGGATAAACCTTCCAAACAAAAAAAAAAACCGCATTAAAATCTGATCATCCGTTTGGGAGCTACGTTGCCTAAGACAGACACACACTCACAGACACGTTAAACTTATAACACTCCGTCGTTTTGTAAAAAAGGGTTATATTGAATTTTCTTATTAAATTATATATTGAATTATTTTACTCAAACAAATTTTCTAAGCCTCATTGCCAAGTCACTATAATTATAATATAAAGAAATCTATTGGTACAATTACTAAATGTTGATTTATAATTACAAAATAATTTGAATACCTAGGACTTGGCTTCTATGAGATCTCAAAACTTTTTACGATGGAAAGACTGCATTGAGAGACTTGGCGTTTTTTTACATTACATGCTTTTCGTGGGATTTTATGATATCTTTAAGTTAGTTAAGTTGGAACTTACCTCGTTTTTCCCGCATTTGACTAGATAGGATGGTGTTTCGGGCAGACGCAGTAGTATACAAAAGTGGACTAGTGGTATTGCTAATAGTATCCAAAGCACTGTTTTAAAGTGAAGTAAGTCGCCAAGAATGAATACTATAAGATTGCCTGCTGTCTGTAAGAATATTTTATTTATATTATATCTACATGTGAGTTTATTTTTTTAACTGACTTCAAAAAAGGAGGAGGTTCTCAATTCATCTGTATGTATAATATTTTTTTTCGATCGGTCGGTGCCAAGTTAAACAATAAGTGTTTGTTTGGTTAAAATCGATATTGTATGGATTGTTGTAGCATTTACTTGGTACCGACTTCTAAATTATAAAGTAACTATCAAATCATTTCGATAAACTACATGAAAATGCGTATTACTTTGTGGGAAGCAAATTTATTTTTTGCTTTTTAGTTTGAAGTCGGTTTATTTTTTGTTAAAAATTATTTTTTTCGTAAACAGTTCCCGTTTCCGAGGGGAATATATGAAAAAGGTAATAAGGTACATCATAATTGTTGTAGTCAAAGCTACTACAACTAGGTACAACACAAAATTACAGAGGGGTACAGTCAACTAAAAAACTTGATGATGACATTCTAGATTATAACCTCAACAATAAAATAATTAATAATTAAGTGTTACGTAATTTAACTTTAAAAACAGTTGTATGAAAAAACGTCTTGATGTGGTTTGAAATTTGAATGATTAAATGTAGTAATTAAATTTTGCAGTTGACTGTACATGAATACAGTTGAATGACACGAATCAATCGTTAAGGAAAATGAAAAGTACCGCGGGGTCGTGCTTGAAATATTAATGCAAATGCATGTTCTAAGATTATCCTTACTAAGAAATTCGTTTTCGAAGAATTCAATTAATATTAGATAATTTAATGTTTTATCTGTGTGTTTATCATGATAACTTAAAGATTAATCAGTTCTTAAGAAACACTGAACCGTTTTTTGAGAATACAGTTAGCAAATTACAAACAGATTTTTAGTAGGAATGTTTGTTATACTTTTACGCAAAACCTTCTGAAGCGATTAAGCATTAAATTTTCTACACATATTCTGAGAGGTATATCAATTAAAATAGGCTACTTTTCATTTCCGTTTCCTATATTTATTTAATGGATTCATTGCGAACGACGCCGCGAGTAAAAGCTAGTAATATATAAATGGAATACGGATAAAAATAACACTTTCATAATAATAATCAGAGTTTCTTGCCGGTTCTGCTCTGTAGAAACTGCCTTCCGAACCGGTGGTAAATGTTTTGTAATACCATGACGATTAAAGTGTTACTATATGTAGCCTAGTTGAATAAAGCTATGTTTGAATTTGACTATGGTAACTTTTAAAAAATATAAAACCTATAAATACCTGTGAGAATATAACAAAAGTTCCAGTCATGCCTCGTATGCTGTCTTCACTGATTTCCTTAACATATAGTGGACAAACAACGAAGCCTCCTCCTGACCCGAAGCCTATTAAAGCTCGGGCGCCGATCAGAGCTATAGGATGGGCACACATTAGCTTCACCGCCCAGCCGATCTGTAAACGACCTATGTTTAGATTCTTCAGTAAAGGAAACAATTTTTGAACCTAACCTATTATTATGGTAAATGTCGAACGAATTTATGCCATGTTGGCGTTCCTAAAATAAATAAATAAATAAATAAATAAATAAATAAATAAATAAATAAACTATCTATTAGGTATATAAGGAGGAAAAATTTGGTTGTTTTTTTGAAAAGAATAAGGTGGAAAAAGTACTGGATAGATTCTTATAAATTTCGAAAAAGATAGAGTGTTAAGTTGCGTGTTTTTATTAGTGTACTATTATTGCTATAAATGGCTTGAATAAGTTGAAATAGAAAATGAAAGTCTGTATGGTACTTCATCAATATGAGCTTGAGTTTCATCGTAATGTTCATCCCATCGATGTGGTATATTGTCGTAATCATTATTGCAACAAAAACATGTCTGTATGTTTCATCAATCTGAATCAAATCTGTCTCATCAATGAAATTAATTACTATTTAATAGTGAAATTTAATCGTTCAAATATCGTTTCAATATCGTTCGTTTAATTATCGTTCAAATATCGTTAAAGTTCAAAAATCGTTTAGATTAAGGTACAACTCGAACTCTCAATTATCTCGTGTAAATAATTTAGATTTATTTTTTTAATTCAAAATTGTAACTATATAAAGCTTTGTTACACATACAGTATATTCACCGATTTGTTTTTCATTTTAAGTCAATTTTTTTTGTTAGTTTTTCTGCCTTGTCCAATAATACTTACAGAAATCGGAATAGAGGCGCACAGCAACGCATTCTTTCTACCAAACTTGTCAGCTGCTACTCCGTATATGAACACTGCGATGGGCGCGAAGATGAACATGATGGATGCCATCCACGAGACCTGTTCTTCCGTCAGGGGCTGGTCTGATGGTGACGAGGGTCCCATGAGGAGAGCCTTGTGGGGTGATATCCAGCCCATAGCGGTGCCATAGGCCAGTATTGGCATGCATACTGTCACAAAAAAGAAACTTATTTATTTATTATTACATTAAGAGATGTAGATATTTAACACAAAAATATACTAAGGATTGAAGGCACCTAAAGTAGCTGAGAGCTGTGCAACAGATGCCAAAATGCATGTATTATAATATAATAACTCAAAAAAATATAATAATACTATATAAACCTTCATCTTGAATCACTCTGTCTATTAAAAAAAACCGAATGAGAAGCGGATATAGAGACAGTTTTATACTGTGTGGCGATAACCCTTCGAGTTACAACAATAGAAAACTACATATAGATATAGAATAGACAAATAGAGAACAAACTCTACCAAGAATGCATAGAAAAAATAGATCACAAAAATTATTTTGTATCCCTAAAACGTTTTGTGATATAAATTTTGCCTAGTGATAGCCGTATTCCCGTTATTTTCAACGATGTTTTTGAGAAAATATTATTTAATAAGAGAAATAAAATAATAATTATGTCATGTACTAGATGTATCAAATAAATTATTTGTAAGAAACAACCTTCTTAATTTAGCTTGATTATATAAAGCTATAGTTTTGACACAAGATGTTTATCAGCTTCCAGCGAAGTTGAGAAGTCAGTTGTGTTTAGATATCAAAGTTCTATGGGAGTTTAATCTTTACGACATATATTATTATCTGTGACATGTCTTCCAATAAATAAGGAGGTATAATTATTATATACGAAGTTTAATCTATACTCCATAGTAATTTGAAACCTTAGCTCGTTAGGTATCTATTGGAATAATGCCTATTAGAAGTGGAAGGAAGGCTAGGAGAAAAAGTTTACATGCTTTAGGCTAGAACCTTTTAAAGATATTGGGAATAGAGTCGTATGGAAATATTTAAGCTAGTAGATTTTAATTTTATCAGATATTAAAAGCTTAAATATATATACGTTTTCAATATCTTTTTTAACATAGGAAAAACTTAAAATCTATGTAAAAATTGATTGTTTTTGATACTGCGAAATGTAAGTTACGTAATAAATTTATCTGTAAAGTTAAGTGCCCTTTCTATGTAAAAAATAAAATAAAAATATAATACAAATTTCTTCCTTGTTGTTATGGAGAATAAAATTGAAAATGGATATTAAACGTCAACAATTTCATATAAAAACCGTTAATTTTGAGCAATTTAATAAGTAAGACTAGGAGTTTAAAACTTTCGATTCGTTTCCATGACAACGGACCTTAAACATTATAGAATCTTAACAATTTAATTAGGTATAATTATTTGAATTGTGCTTGTTCGGGTGAAGTCGGCTTTCATCGGCTTAGCGAGTGAGACAGACAATTTTTAACACGATTTAGTAAATCCTACTAATATTGCTACGAAAATTTTGTTTAAAGCACGTGTAATACAATATTATATTTCTAGCACATACGTAGTATATTCACCTTTTATAACATATATATCGGCGCAGATGGACGAAAAGAATAATCAAGATAGTGAAAACTATTTCAATATTAGTTAATAAGTCGAACCTCCTTGGTTTATCAGAATGTTTAAATTCAAACTTATAAGAATTGTGTGGAATTTGTCAGTTTCTATAAAAAACGTCAGTATTGTGAAAATAATCAGATAGCTGAATAATCGTAGATATTTTTAAGAGTATCTGCACGATAAGTCACACACATTATTTTTTAAATATTAAGCAAAGAAAAAATTAATTACGTAAAATTTATTCTTATTTTTTTTACTTTCGACCACATTCTGCGAGCCTGTCGGTTTGATTGCACGTAAATTATTAATGAAATTAATAAACCCACTTACCTAGTATACAATTACAGCAAAAGAAGCAAAAATTAGGCCCTAAAAACGTAAAAAAGTGGGACAGTAGACAAAAAATCGTCATTTTTATTAAAAGTCTTTTAAGTCCAATAACTTGATAACGGTTATGTTTGGGATATAGTATTTCATAGTCAAATTAGTCAGAAATAATGAAAACTACAACCTAGTAAAGGATCTAGGTTGAATTACCCAGTAACCCTGTATATGTTAGTATATTAAATAATAAATCAATGTAATAAATAGATAATTATGATATAACCGTAACATTACAATTTTATAGTACAAAGACGTCTTTGTGCGACCGACGACAAGGATTTCTGCTGGTTGATAGAGATTTTCTTAATGGTTAATACAAATACTAATAATTCTTCTGTTTTTTACAGTATTAGCTTGTTAACTTAATATTAAATTGCTATGTGTATTTACAGTATACACCTACGTAGATTATTTTTATAAATTCTGAGCAAAGTTCTGGGTAGCACTACATTGGTTATGGGCTGGCGTTTCTCTGGCTCGTCTCACTACTTCATAGAATAAAAAAAAATCATAAATATAAATACACTAGCTGTTGCCCGCGCCTCCGTGCGTAGACTTTCAAATAAACTTTGAATCCCCTTCCCCTCTTATAACCCTTTTTTCTAGTTAAAATGTAGCCTTTGTATTAGCTCAAGCTGTAGTCCAACTGTGTACCAAATTTCATTACAATCGGTTCAGCGGTTTGGCCGTGAAAGCGGCGGAAAATGGCGGTATTCTAAAGATTACAGCATAAATTAAAATAACTAGATTTTCAGCGTTTTTGTTTAAAAGATTACTTAATTAACTTATTAAGTTACTTTCTTAAGTAATTTGTAGAAGGTACAGTTTATTATAATATTCTTCATAGAATAGGACTTATAGTAAATGAGATTACTTTAAATAAAATAAAAAAAATAACTACACTTACCAACTATAGACATAAGAATTTGATTATGTTTGCTCCCCTTATTCCCCTCCTTTTCAGAACTAACTTTATACACTTGGCTTACCATTTCGATAATTTAATATTTAAAGTCTAATAAATAAATAATTATCACAGAAAATAAGAAATATTAATATAATTAAACCTTTTTGCACTTAGAACTCTTTTCTAAACACTGGCAAATGCAAATTAAAAAAAAAAATTAATTGACAGATCTTTTTTTTTGTTTCCCGCCTTTAATATCAAGTGAGGGTTGCGGGGATGGCGTCGTATGCGAACTGACAGCAATTATTTTCCCGCCTATTTAATGTAGGTATGTGTTATATAATATGAGATGTAAATTGTAATTGATAGTTTATTAGAATTTTGTAGAACATGTCCAACTAATGCATAAACGTGTATCTTAAAAATGTATATATATTTTACTTATGCATTAGGTATGTACAGAGGTATAATTTTTTATGATAAAAAAATTATACAAAGAAAAGATAATGGTGTTTATATAAAATCAATCAATAAAAATAACTCAAGTGTCGTTGACAAAACGAATAGTAAATTATTTTTTTTACTTTTTAATATAATATATATGTATTATGAATGAGCTATAATTAAGATTAATTATATTAATTCATTAGACATATTTTGTAGTTTTGCTAGTTTACTCTAAGTTCTATTAAGAAATGTTATAACGAAAAGTTTAACAGGTATTTTCATATAGCCATAACCTAATCATAAATTGCAATATTAATAGTGTATTTATTTAGCTTTAGTATATACAGAGTGTTATTAAATCGAAGTTAGTAACATAACTAGAACTAGTACTACTAGTAGTAAAAGGCTTTTCTGTCTATCAAAGTTGTTTTTTTTTATATAATAGGGGACAAACGAGCAAGCGCGTCACCTGATGTTAAGTGATCAGCGCCGCCCATGAGCACTCGCGATGTCACGAGTGTGTTGCCGGCCTTTTAGGGATAGGTACGCTCTTTTTTTGAAGATCCCCAAGTCGTATTTGTTCGGGAACACTGCATGAGGAAGCTGATTCCATAGGATGGTCGTACGTGGCAAAAAGTTTCTGCGAAAACGCATTGTGCTTGACTGCCAGCTGTCAAGGTGGTGAGGGTGGTATAGTAACCTGTGGCGTGCAGTGCGGTAATGGAAGTCAGCGGCAGGTATCAGACCGAACAACTCCTCTGAGTTGTCTGAAAGAAACTTCTTTTAGGAGCGAAGGCCGCCTTAGACATTGCGATGATTAGGGCGGAAATCCGACAATCCTGGATACTCTTTCCTCGAGGTCAATAAATGCTATTAAAACACAAAATAATAAGGTCTTCACAATATAAATTATCATAAACAAAGAAAAACAAATTGCAACATGGACATTAAATCCTCATTAGGTACTCTATGCGCAAGCATTCTAAATAGTTATTTTTCCTTATAGTAAAATAAGAGATGATTTAATAGTTCATTATAATTAAGTAGATAAATTGACCGTTAGGACCAGTGGTTACCTTGTGCCTGCAGCGGCAGCTGTGGGTTCGATCTCCATACTGGACAAGTATATTTGGCGTCATTTATGTTTAGCTCTGGACAAGAATAGCTGCGCATCGGTAGAATCGCGCTCGTAATTGAAGTATTGGTGCGAGAAAGACAACACGACTGGGGAACCAATCAACGCTGGCGCGCCCAACGATCACGCGCCCCGCGCGCTGTGCCGTCCCCTCGGTACCTTATTTTTGACTTCTGCGCAGGTTTCGTTCAGCGCTAAAGATTCGTTCCGTTGCATATACATTCATTTCTAAATGCGCATGACGTCACTGTTATATGCGTTTTCTACTGAGCTGTGACGTATTAAGCCCCCACTCCGTTACTTTAATGCGCTATATCTAAGAAGTCTTTTGCTATTTTGACAAAGCAAAAATACGATTGAAATATGTTGTTATTATCCATTTAAAGGTTTCTAAATAATTACATAACATATTTATTTTCTTAGCTTAAATATATAAATTACGTGTCACGTTGTTTGTCCGCGATTGACTCCTAAACTACTGAACCGATTTTAAATTAAATTTGCACGCCGCGCCGTGTGCAGTTTGATCCAACTTAAAAGATAGTTTCCATCATAATATATGCGAGCGAAGCGCTATTAGCTTATAAAATTCCTAAGCCCAAAGATTTCCTTCGCTAATATGTATTTATTTGCAGACAAGTCGTTAAAATTGACAACTAAATAGAGAGGTGATTTCCCGATTACGAAATGTGGGTGCTCGGACGATAACGCCGACCTTACGTGTTCTTGTCTTGATATGCAAGCTATTTTAGGAATACTGTATTTACTAGGTTCGGGAAGCCCCAACCATATTTTTACTTTCTTATATGCAATTTGAAAAACTTATGTCCTAGCCTGAAGGGTAATATTCTCTTTCTAAAATAATTTTGTAATAAAATAAATATTTGCATGAACGAATTAGAGTGAAATAATGGTTTAAAGTTCATATTTTTAAACTGAAAGAATAACTCAAATTGAAGGAAATTTTAAAATACTGGCAATACATCCACATATTTTTCTCTACTAGATATGTATATCCAGTGTGGGGATCGAACCCTCAACCCTTTGTGCAGAAGACAATGTTGTGACCACTGAACCAAGCAGTCGTCATAATATCGTATTTTTCTTAATTTATAAAACTTTAACCATCGTCGTTTTATCCGCATTGTTGCATACCCATATTATACACATAAACTTTCGTCTTGAATCACTCTATCTATAAAAAAACCATATGAAAGTCGGTTTCGTAGTTTCAAAGATTTAAGCATACATAGTGACAGACGGAAAAAAGCCAATTTGTTTTATACTATATAATAAAACGCCGTTTGGTTGAACTTGATTGTCTGTCTGTGTATGTGTTCAACAAAAATATTGTATCACGTTATTTCCTTAGATGTTTAGTGAAGCTCAGAATTGAGTTATCATTACCAGATAGACGTAGCGAGAATATAAATCATATTTTTGTTTGTTAAGAAATTTTCCTTAAGGAAAACACGGGACTTCACTACGGCTGTTTGAGGTCTTAAACTTTAAACATTCACTTGTTTGACCCAGTCATCCAGTGACTTATTTGACTTATTATCCTGTGCGGTGGGGCAGAGGGCGTCCACAATGCGCCGCCATCCCGTTCTGTCTACGACGTCCCGTTTGACTTCGCTCCAGGTCTTGCCGATTGCCTTCGCTTCGTCAATGATAGTCCGCCGCCAAGTCCGCTTAGGACGTCCACGTTTACGTTTTCCTTGGGGATTCCAGTCTAGGGCTTGTCTCGGGATTTTTGTCAGTCATTCAATGGTTATACGATTGCCTTTTGTGTGGGTTGTGGGTTCGATCCCCACACTGGAAAAATATTTTTATACTAACTGTGTCTCGTGGTGTTACCCGTTGCCGCTCCCGGGACAATACTTATAATTAAGTAACTTTTAAATTGGATTAAACTGCACACCGTGTTCACATTTAATTGAAAATCGGTTCAGTAGTTTAGGAGTCAATCGCGGACAAACAACGTGACACGTAATTTATATATATTAAGATTTGCATCTCTCTGGAGAAAGGGTATTGTTTTTAGCCCCTGACGCAAAAAGAGGGGTGTTATAACTTAGACGTGTCTGTCTGTCTGTGGCATCATAGCTCCCGAACGAAGTTAAGTTTTTGTGAAGCAGGTGTTTTTCGGACGATTGTTCTTAGACATTTTTAATAAAAAAGAAGTATATGTTGCAATAATTCAAGTTTTCTTAAGCGTGGAACTAGATGGCGCTGTGTTAAAATCAGTGTCCTATAGATTTTTTTTCTTTAATTTGATTTTATTATTATTTGTTCGGAGCTAATTAATTATTTTTATCTACGTTTAAATTAAGAGGAGGTTATAAATGTGGCTGTTTGATGTTTGCAGCTAAAAACTCGGGACTGGGAAGACCCGTTCGTTTTGATGAGTACTTACTTTAAAAGTAGGTGATTTCCGAATTGTGCTATTTTATATGAATATAAATTTCCTTCTGCTCCAAAAATGACATTTTTGAGAATTTTTTTTCGAAGTACTGAGAGTTGAGACGAGCTAGACGTCCCCCTGATGGTAAGAGAAACGCCAGCCCATGTACTAATGTAGTGCTACCCAGAACTTTGCTCCGGGCAGGGGTGCACTACATTGACGCTCCCCACTTTGAGTCATAAGATGTTAAGACTCATCAGCCCAGTAATCACGCTAGCTAAATATAAAGATATTAATGTTGCTATATACTTATACATAATAATAATTTCCCATTTGACAGTTTTATTTTTTTGAACTTCGACCTTGCAATATTTTTTCTTCACAACAAAAATATTTTAAGTCGATAGTTTTATCGACTTATTTCTTGTAAACGTTTATCAAAATCGGCTAAGTAGTTTCAACCCTGCCCCCCCTCCTCTAACCTATCATTTATTCTCTTCTAGTATATTAAATGTACCTACCCATACAAAAGTAATTAATGTTTCACATTGTTCCAATCTTTGACGAAACTATTCCCTTAATAATGTATCAATTATAAATATATTATTATCAATATTGAGTTTATTGAATATAGCTATTGGTAAAAGTTATTAATATAAGCTTCGGTTATTACTTATTAGTATGAGAATATTTCGAAAATTATTTCTTCGTTTCGTTATAGAAGTATTTTGGTTAGCAATTTGGCTTTATTTGGCGGTTGATTAAAAGGGTATAGGTCGCGTCACGAATCTTTAGCGCTGAACGAAACCTGCGCAGAAGTCAAAAATAAGGTATCGAGGTAATAGCGCGGCGCGCGGGTGCGTGATCATCGGGTGCACGAGCGGTGATTGGTTGTCCCAGTCGTGTTGTCTTTCTCGCACCAATACGTCAATTACGAGCGCGATTCTACCGATGCGCAGCTATTCTAATCCAGCGCTAAACATAAATGACGCGACCCATATATTGTATTGATTTATTACTATATATATGTAACTAGCCAGGGCACGTGGTTTTACCCGCATTTAAGTGTGAAATAATCGCATAAACTTCTTGAATCGCTCTATCTGAAGCTCTACTCCGAACTCAGTTGATGTCGATTTTTATTATATTCGATACAATTTTGAGCAACTTCGAATTAATATAAGCACTTTTTTGTTTCTGTTTCGATAGCTTTCCGATAAACTGAGTATCTACTCCGAATGCAATCGTGGTCGATATCGAAAAATTTTGATACTGCTAACCGAGCTATGAGACTTAATATATTCTAATAAAAAATCGGATCGCACATCAGTTTATCGGAATGTTATCGAAACACAAAAAAAAAGTTTTTATATTAATTCGAAGTTGCTCAAAAACTGTATCGAAAATAATAAAAATCGACATCGATTGTGTTCGGAGTAGAAGAGCTTCTGATGTGCGATCCGATTCTTTATTAGAGTATATTTAGTCTCATAGCTCGTAGCAGTATCAAAAATTTTCGATATTTC
>JADANM010000147.1:829433-840030 GCA_026213755.1 Eurema hecabe | reverse complement strand
AGTATAGATTGGTATTATACGACCGCTTGGCGCAGTGGTAACACAACTGCTTTGTCGTGGGTTCGATTCCCGCACCGAAAGAATATATTTTTAATTTAGTTTTGTGGGGTCTGGGTGTTGCTATGTATTGTATGTATGTGTTTATAAAAGAAAAGTATGTTACATATGTAAATTATTCCATTATCTAGTTGTAATAACACAAGCTTCGGTTTAGCTTGGAACTAGATGGCGCTGTGTATAAATGTCTTGAAAATATTTATTTATTTATTTGTTTATTTATTTATTTATTTATTTATATTAAGAGTTCATCTTTACCTGTAGGTCTTTTTTCCCAGAAGGCCGACTAGGTGGGTACACCCACAGTGCCAGACATTTTCCGGTCTGAAGGGAACGGGGGGAGCGAGATTACTGGCTAATGACGCTGAGCTGGACGCACTCCTGATAGTAAGAGTAACGCCAGCCCAAAGCCAATGCAGTGCTACCCGGAACTTTGCTATAAAGCCCAACTCAGGGGTACATAGTACACTGTAGTGCACCCCTGAGTTGGGCTGGTTGTAGCGTCGGTGTACCGACGCTCCCCACTTTGAGTGATCAGATGTTAAGACTCATTAGCATATCGCTCGCTAGTGCCCATCAGACCGGAAAATGTCTTAACAATATTTACATATTTATACCTCGTTACCTATCGTAGGCAGCCCAATACATAGGAGAGATATGCCGCTACCTGCTGGCCGTGCCGGCGGGGCCGCACGACGCGGCACACCGCGTGCGCGTCATGTTCGGCAACGGGCTGCGGCCGCAGATCTGGGACGACTTCGTTAAACGGTTCAACGTCGGCAAAGTGCTCGAGTTCTATGGCGCCACTGAAGGGAACTGTAATTTGAGTGAGTTATTTCTTTATTTATTTTTTTTAGGAACGCCAACATGGCGTACATTCGTTCAACAATTACCATAAAAATATATATATTTATATAAAGGAACAGAATGCAGCCACACTTATAGGCGTCTACGACATGCACACAAATTTATATAAAAAAAAAACTAGCGGATCCGTGCCCACTTCGTTGGGCATAATGTTAACAATCTTTTTTATATAACATATGACATTCTACAATGTGACTTTCTCTTAGTGAAAGAATTTCTTAACCGACTTTAAAAAAGGAGGAGGTTTCTCTAGGCTGTAGGCTCGGGCTAGTGTCCGCAACTCGACGACTATGTGCGCCTATTTTGCGTGAGGAGATTTCTCTATAAAATAAAAAGATAATAAAAAAGTGTTTATTGCTACTAAAATACAAAATAAAAACATTATAAAATCAACACATACAAACAGAAACGTAGCAAAAGGCGACATCTCAGCTAATGCTATATAGATATATGTTTTTTTTACTTAATATGTTTGATCGGCTATAATTTTGTGGTATTGGAACAGATTTCGATAATTATTTTTAGTTGAAGACTTCATAAGTGGTCCGTAGAACTTTCAAAAAATGTAGGGGCGACTTCTGATTTTATAACTGTCAAAGCGAAACATTAAATCCCCATTTTTTATATTTAATAGAAACTTAATATGATATGGGATTATCGATAGCTGTTTTGATTTTTTAATTTTGTAATAGATAGCGCCTTAAAAACTAAACAATAAAATAATAAACGTATCTCTTTAATAAAAGACTAATCTTGTTATAAGACTTTTATTGAAGTCCAATAACCATATTGGACTTTATTTGAAGTGATCACTGTTTAATAGGAGCCTATAATATTAAAGTGCTATAATATTAAATTAATATTTTATGAAGGTTATAATTTTTTTCAGTAAATTTGGATTCGAAAGTCGGAGCTATCGGCTTTTTAGCACGTTCAATATACCCCTTGATGTCATCTATATACCCTCTAATGCTTGTCAAGTAAGTTCTTTTATTTTTATACAAACTGTTTTAACTGAATTTTAAGTTTAGAATTCATAGTCATGCAAAAAACTTATACATCTACACCGCCTTGCATTTACGTCTTTGAAGTACGAGAGGATTTAAGATTAAATTTTTACACAGAAACGGCTCGTTTAAATAAGTGTATAGGTCGCGTCAAGAATGTTTAGCGCTGGACGAGAATAGGTGCACATCGGTAGAATCGCGCTCGTAATTGACGTATTGGTGCGAGAAAGACAACACGACTGGGACAACCAATCAACGCTCGCGCACCTCGACACCTTATTTTTGATTTCTGCGCAGGTTTCGTTCAGCGCTAAAGATTCGTGACGCTACTTATACGTATACAACACATCTACAAACACATACAAAGTAATGTTAATTAAAAATTGCTATAGAAAAATGTTAGTGACTGCACACATGCACAATCAATGTGTGTGTATTTTCCTGGTACTACCCTCAAATTTTGAAATTTAATATATCAAAGAGATTGCCTATTATCTAGACTAGGGGCTACAGATTTATCAATGTCTTTGTTTTCTAGGTGTGATGAAGTGACCGGTGACATTCTTAGAGATGAAAATGGGAGATGCATCACTTGCGGTCCTCATGAGCCTGGTTTGTAGCTGATATATAAATATATGTTAGTGTTGTATGACCACGCAACTGAAGCTGCAGAATTTTGTTGCCAATAAAATAGGGTTATCTTCAATATTTTTTATGTATTGTAAATTTCTATTGAAAAAGTATCAACCCTGAGTTTCTTGCCGTTGTAGAAGTTAGTTCTTTGTCGAAACTGACTTAAAAATCCGTAGTAAATGATTGTTTTGTAATACCATGTACATTTAAAGGTGTTCCTACTATATGTAGCCTAGTTGAATTTATGACAATAGTAAATAAAGGATAGACAAAGGAGGGTAGAAAGGTGGAAATAGGTCTTCCATTCTCCCACGTATTGCAAACAAAACCAATGAATTCTCTGATAAGAAGCCATTGTGACGTCGTGTATTCATGAAACAATTCTCTAAAACCCATAACAGTAGCTATAAAGCGATATAACTATACCTACTAAACTTGACCCAGTTTATGTATACCTAAAACAGTGTTCCTCCTCAAAAATGTCAAAGCAGCTATTCCTACTAATTAAATAAAAATTAACATGCTGTATGTAGTTTGCAAAAGTCAAAGAAAGTATGAATGTAATAACTATTAATGTCTATATTTCAGGGTTGCTATTAGGCAAGATAAACCCGAAGAAAGCGATCCTGACGTTCGCAGGCTACGCCGACAAGACCGCCTCGGAGAAGAAGATGCTTCGAGATGTTAAAGTACCAGGCGACTGCTACTTCAACACCGGAGACATACTGGTTATGGACCATTATGGATATTTCTACTTTAAAGACCGAACTGGGGATACTTTCAGGTAATTTTTTCTCCTTATTCACTAGACTGTATATTTATTTTATGCTTATTACTTGTATATATCTATATCTATACATATAATAAAAACGTAACGAGTCCCTGTCTGTAGATGGAAGATATATGAGAAATAATATTATAGGAGACCTTTATTAACGCAATGGAACCCAAAACAAAGATTTTTGGAATTTTTGTCTGTTTGTCTGTTTGTTTGTGCACGCTAATCTCAGAAACGGCTTATCATATCTAGATGGGGTTTTCAATGATATATTGTGGTAAGCTTAACTTAACATTTAGTCCTTAATTCATGTCAATCGGTTGATAAATAAAAAAGTGATGGCAATTTAAAGAATCACGTTGAACTTGCTGAACGTTTGTTGGCGCGGGTTAGGCATTTTCAAAAATGCCGCCCAGTCACTTTTCTACGCGGGCGAAGTCGGGGGCACAGCTAGTATTATCATATGTATGTTTATCTGTCGTCGCGTTTATAAATTCAATCTATTTAAGCACTTTATTATATGATAAGCTATGTATAATCTACTATAAAATAACTTTTCTTACCGCCTAGTTCTGGTTGCCTGGAAGATATCGCTAAGGCCGCCAATTGGCTCATTTTCGTTTTTTCTCTTTGTATATTTATTTATTTTCTTTGTGTTTGTCAATATAGTGTTTTTTTCTTTTTTTTTTTAAATTCACCTTTTAGTTAGTAACTGGCCATAAACAATCACAGAGCTAAGTGAAGTCTCACGAATGTTTTTTTGACGACCGCTTGGCGCAGTGGTAGCACTGCGCCTAACCAAACTGCTTTCTGCGCGAAGGGTCGTGGCTTCGATCCCCACACCGGAAAAATATATTTGTAATTTAAATTTGTTTTTCTGGGGTCTGGGTGTTGGTATATATAACGTATGTATGTATTTACAAAAGAAATGTATGTATAAGTAATTTATTCCGTTATCTAGTTGCCATAACACAAGCTTCTGCTTAGCTTGGAACTAGCCGGCGCTGTGTATAAATGTCCTGAAAATATTTATTTAAATTTATTAATCTATATTGTTTAAATGAGCTCATAAATATGACGCCGGTTTATTTTGTACCAATAAGTTTTAGTCGGTAGTGGCATTTCATATAAGTCCGACATAACCGCCTCCTTCTCCCTCGAGGAGGAAGCCGTATCCTTAACAGGATTTTCCACTGTTAAAAAAATAGCCCCAGAAATTTTATTTAAATTTATCATCAATAAAAAATTGAAGAACCATTAAATTATTATTTAAAAGTATTTATACGGTCTAGTTTAGAAGACCTCCTCCTTTTTTAAAGTCGGCTTAAAACGAAATTACAATTGCAGATGGCGCGGTGAGAATGTCTCAACAGCTGAAGTGGAAGGCGTTATTTGTAATCTCGTTGGTTTGAAAGATACCATTGTATATGGAGTCGCTGTGAGTTTTTTTATATTTATTTTATTAACCCCCGACGCAAAAAGAGGGATGTTATAAGTTTTACGTGTCTGTCTGTCTGTGGCATCATAGCTCCCGAACGAATGAACCGATTTCAATTTAGTTTTTTATGTATTACAGGTGTTTTACGGGCGAGTGTTCTTAGACATGTTTGATGAAAATCCATTCAGCCGTTTAAAAGTTATGGGGGTTAAATTGGGGAAGGAAAACCTAATGTCTGCAAATATGCTCAGGTTGGGTATCAAATGAAAGGTTATGAATTGTACACCACAAAAAACAACAGCTTTTATAAGTTTGACGTGTTTGTCTGTCTGTCGGGGGTTTTTAAAAATTTCTTATTTAATATTATATTTATATATCACTAGCTCTGCCCTTCGGTTTTACCCGCGTAGTTCCCGTTCCCAGGCAATACCGGTATATAAAGTATCCTATTAACACAATATATCCAATCAATCCTGATCTCATCTATATATACCAAATTCAAACTAAATCAGTCCAACCGTTTTTGCGTGAAAGAATAACAAACATACATTCATACGTACATACTCACAATCCTCTACATCTATACATATAATAAAAAAGTAACGAGTCGCTGTCTGTACATGGAAGATATATGAGAAAAAATATTATAGGAGACCTTTATTAATAGAACCCAAAACAATGATTTTTGGAATTTTTGTCTGTTTGTCTATTTGTTTGTGCACGCTAATCTCAGAAACGGCTTATCCTATCTAGATGGTGTTTGATATATTGTGGTAAGCTTCACTTAACATTTAGTGTTTATTTCATTTCAATCGGTTGATAAATAAAAAAGTTATGGCAATTTAAAGAATCACTTTTCTACGCGGACGAAGTCGCGGGCATAGCTAGTTTATAATATTAGTAGCATAATCTTTAATACGATTTTTTCTCCAGATACCAAATGTCGAAGGACGAGCAGGTATGGCAGCTATTTCAGATCCAGACAGGAAGGTAGACCTAGATACGCTGGCTGTAGGCCTAAAATCCTCCCTGCCCAGCTACGCGAGACCCCTTTTCATTCGTCTCCTACCAGAACCGCCGCTAACAGCGACATTTAAGCTCAAGAAAAAGGAATTAGTCGAACAAGGCTTCGATAGGACCATTATCGATGACCCCTTGTATTTTTTGGACCAGAAAACCGGAGTATACGTACCACTGTCGCAAAAGCTGTATGAAGATCTGATACAGGGAAGTATACGGCTGTGATATTCTGTAGGAAATTTCTTTTAGTATGATAGAAGCCATTTAGCGTTTTTCAATTACAGAGCATAGTGCGGCATTTGGATGAATGTCAAATTAAAGAAAAACTTTAGTTAATTTCCTGTCACTGCACATGGAATTGCACGCGTCAAGCGAAAGCACTTGTTAGTGCTTTTGAGAGTGCTCGATATATGAATATAAAAATATGCAGTTGAAACGTTTAAACTTAAGCATTTTGCCGCATAATGCTATAATTGGAAAACGCCGATTTTGAGCTCTTAGCTGGTCTATTTATGTATAAACTAGTAGACGTATACTATGAAATTTTACAATATTGTATAACAACATAGGTCTGGACGCTATTTTTAGGAACTTTATTTCTTTTAAGTATTTTAGTAGCCATTTTAGCTCATATCTAGTCTATTGGTGTGTATACCAGTAGACATATCTATGAAAATTTGTATAATTGTAAAACAGAGATATAGGTGGAAATATTTTTTCATGAAATCATTTTTAGTTTTTAGATGGTCTATTGGTTTGTTTACTAGTAGACATGTGTATGAAGATGTGTATAATTGTATAACATACACATCTTCATACACATGGCATGAGCGGAATATTGATAGGAAAATAATTTCTTTTAGGTATGTTCGCAGCCATTTTTAACTCTTATATGGTTTTTTTTTTATATAATAGGGGGCAAACGAACTGGCGTGTCACCTGATGGAAAGTGATCAGCGCCGCCCATGAGCACTCGTGATGTCACGAGTGTGTTGCCGGCCTTTGAAATTGGTTTGGGACTTTGGTCAATTGGTTGCTATACCAGGATACAACTACTGTGAAAAATTGTATAATTGTATAACAACCCACATCAATGGGTAACGTAACGTACCCAATTTCAGGATTTGGGGGTCTTCAGATTCAGTAGGTTAGCTAGAAAGAGTGAAAGAGATGAAACGAGTGTACTGCCAATGTGGCTGTCTTTTTCCAACTCGTTAAGCAAGTTCGTAGACATTTGAGGTTGTAAGTTGGAAATAAATTATATTATATTTATTATATCCTATTAATGGATCCAGAAGGTTCTATTATTGGACCTCTGACAAATTTGAAGCTTTATTTACGTATGATATTATTGTTAAATGTAAATTTAAAAGAATAAAATGTTTTCGCTCAATGTTAAGTATTAAAAAAACTAAACTAGGAATCTCTAAAGAGCTTTATAAAAAAATTAAAAGAGGCTTTCTTTAATATATAAGGTGGACGAACGTTATTTTTTTTAAGTTTGATAGTTTTCTTTAAATTACCTATAATAAAGAAATATTATAAGATTTTTTTCTCAATTATCAAGTTACTAAGCTAATATTATCTTCCCACCTAAGTTAATTGTATACCTATGCAAGTTATTATACAGGATGTAAGAGTCACTTCTAATAATTTAGAGAGTGCTATCAGCAATGATATTATATAATAGATATGTTATACACCTACAAATCAACCGAAAAAATGTTCCGCACAGCAGCGGCAGCACACATACATACAAGTCAAAACGATAGAAGATTAAAGAGATAAATGATAAAACCAACAAGAAAAATAGTTAGTTTTGTCAGTTGCGCGTGAATGTCCCGGTAACCAATCACCTAAAGGTAAGACGTCCCAATTAGGACGTTTTTTCGTCTTCACAATTTTGCGCTTATAACATATCTACTTAACATAATATCATTATCATGATCATGTGGGATACAACGGTTTTAGTTTTCGAGAGTAAGTTTTTTACACTCTGAATATTATTTCGGAAATAATATTAGTCTTTTAATAATCCTGCTAAGTTATTAAGTTAATATTATAACACTAGCTGTTGCTCGCGACTTAGTTCCCGTTGATTTGTTTTTCCATTATTTCTTCGCTCCTATTAGTCGCAGCCTGATGTTATGTAGCCTAAAGCCTTCCTCGATATATTGTCTATTCAATAATAATAAATAAATTTTCAATTCGAAACAGTAGTTCCTGAGATTAGTGCGTTCAAACAAAGAAACAAACTCTTCAGCTTTATATATTAGTATAGATAAGTTCAAATATTAACTTGTTAACTTAGAATGCGTCAAAGTTACTGATAACAGATCTGTTAATCTTGAAATTACATATCGTTTAAATAATAAAAAGCAATTACAAATGGCTTTTATTAAAAACTAGCGACCGGCCCCGGCTTCGCACGCTATTATGCATATAGACATTCCTTTTAAATCAATCTTTAAATTAACAAACTGCATGATAATGGGTTGCGTAGTTTCAAAGATTTTAGTATGTTTAGGGACAGACATAAGAAAACGATTTTGTTATATATACTGTTATAGCCATGTGAAAATTCGTTGTCTATTTTCAAATAAACACATTTTTTAATCTGTGGTTTTATTTATTGCGAGGTAATAAATGAAACAAGTGAATTTCCATTTAATAAATATGTATTTCAAATGTCTGATAAACTAACACCAAAAAGGTACCAAAATATTATGTCTCTGAATACTGATCCAAATGTAACTACAAAAATACATTAAACTGACAATGATATAATAATTGGTGTTTGTCATACCGCCATTACAATTATTGCACAAATATTAATTATCTGTATTTATTGTATAATCTGTGACTGCATGCATTCGATCCTAGTATTTCAATTACAGAGCATAATGCGACATTTCCAGCAATGTCTAATTTAAAAAAAATATGTTAATTATCTGGCACTGCAAATGTATAAGTAGCGTCACGAATCTTTAGCGCTGAACAAAACCTGCGCAGAAGTCAAAAATAAGGTATCGAGGTAGCGGCGGGGCGCGTGATCGTCGGGTGCGCGAGCGTTGATTGGTTGTCCCAGTCGTGTTGTCTTTCTCGCACCAATACGTCAATTACGAGCGCGATTCTACCGATGCGCAGCTATTCACGTCCAGCGCTAAACATCCGTGACGCGACCTATAACTGCATGCATCGAGCGAAAGCACTTAGTACTTTTGAGAGTTGAAAGAAAGATGTATTTAAAACATTCAACGTTAAGCATTATTCTACATTAAGGTCTCTGCCCACTACACAGTATCATACTATGACCGTGCTATGAACGTGTCAGGCAAAAAATATTCTCTGTATTAAAGTATGAGAGAATGCCCACTAGCCCGTTCCGTTACCGACCAGTACCGTCGCGTGCCATGCACGGACCGGCAAGTATTGTCGATACATACGACTTTGATACGCTCTAGTTGGCATAGAAGAACGTATCGTGTTGCTTGACGTGTCTGATACGGTCATAGCACGGTCATGGTATGATACGTTGTAGTGGGTAGATATTTACTTTGTAAAACTAAGGGCATTAATATAATCTGTATTCATAATGTTCCATTTTTAATCTGTGTGCTATCATAGATTAAAAATGTAACATAATCGCGCTAAGAATGTGGTAATTTAAAAAAAGTGAATTAAATATGTTTTTTACAGTAAAGTTTTTAAAATCAAGTGCATAAAATTTTGACTGTCAAATCAATGACGTCATGTAAACATGATTTTTAACAGATACCTAAAATAAATAACTACACATTAAATTTGTTAGTAAAATTAATTTTAAATGTAAATAATATTGATATCATTAAGCTATAAGGAGTTTCACGCGACTTTGTATATGAAAGCAATGTTTTTGGAACTATTATATTTTTTTTAACTATCTGGCAACTTAGTTAAGTTAAGTTTTAGCTAGTGGCAATTTAAAAGTAGGAATGAAAATAATCGATAGAAAAATAATATTATGAACACTAGTTAGTGTACTGGCAAACAGTTAACACTAATTGGCAATTGCCATAGCTGAAAAAAACACTAGTGTCAAAATACTAAAAGTAAACCATAGTGACTGACTTATTTGTACTCTATGGAACGCTAGATAACATTATTTATACAAACATTTTGGCTAAAATTTGGGGCATTTAGATCCATTAACACTATACATTTGATAATACCTAAACTATTCTTGTGCGATGCAATATTAAACTGATCATTTTACATGCATATTATATTGAAATCCATAATAATATCATGCGAAAGTGAGTCTGCATGTCTATCTGATGTCTGTTATACTTTCACGCCAAAACTACTGAACCGATTGTAATGAAATTTGGTACACAGATGGCTTAGAGCCTGAGATAAAACAGGCTACTTTTGAACTGGAAAAAAAACCGGCCAAGTGCGAGTCGGGCTCGCGCACAAAGGGTTCCGTAGCAGCAAATATAATAAACTTATTATGTCAATTTATACACCTGGTGAATGGAGCCTAAACTCTCCCGATATTTTTCCTTGTACTTTTATGTATGAATATTAATTTTAGTAAAAAGTACCTACATTATAAAGATTTTATATCATCGCGGATTTTTAAAGGTGTACAATACTGTAGTATATTTTTTGATCTATCTTATAAGGTTCAGCCATCGTTTTCAGTGTAAGCACAATAACTTAACCAAAATTACAGTTAAATCAACCTATCTCAAAAACTATAAGAGATACTTTGATCAAACCAAAAATCGTTGAAAGAGTTAATTAGCATGCATC
>JADANM010000147.1:797160-808821 GCA_026213755.1 Eurema hecabe | reverse complement strand
GAAAATATTTGATAGGTTAACGAGGTTATAAAACTAGGGAATACTTTAAGCTTTGAGCTTACTGATTTTTTTTTTTTCTATGTAGTGTTATAAATTTGAACTAGGTAGCTGGTAGGTGTGTGTGTCTCTGCCTATCTCATCGTATCGTGCGTATTTTGTTTCTCTTGTTTAAAGGTAAGTCGAGTGTTCTCTTTATTCCCATATTTATTTCGGGCGGTTTTTTTATATAAAAAATTTTCAAGACCTATGATTAGCTATAATTACTAAATTTTCCGTACCTCTCAGGTTGCCTGGCAGAGATTGCTATGAAGCAATAAGGTCGCCTTTATAATAATAAAAAACATAACTAACATTTTCAAAATTTATTTACAGTTTAACATAAATTACTTCTTTTGCATACAAGAGTGACTAGACAGTATGTGTATAGTAATAATACTCAAATTAAAAAAAAAATAAAATACTGATAACATTTATTAATATTTTCTGAAAGGTTTCCTGGAAGAGATCACTTTGTAGTGATAAGGCCGCCAGTTATTAGTAGTTCACTTAGTTTAAGATATTTGTATGTTTCATAAGAAAGAATAAATAATTTAATTAGGCAAAGCCAAGCTTAACATAGATTTGTACATCAATATAATTAAATGTATTTTTTCAACAGTAGACATTAAACAATAGTTAAATATATATTTAGATTTGAAGTTTAATAACTTAATAGCATTTAATGAAGCTTTAAACATATTAAAACATCGAAAATATAGAAAGATTTTTTTTTAATAAATTGTTTTTCGAATATTTGCCAGTGTTGCCAGGTTTTGTATTTTAAAATTAACTTAATTGGTGCATTTTTATTCCCTTAATTTTTTTATGGGCTGATAGATATAGTGTTTGCATATAATATTATCTTATATGAAACATTATGGAATCCCAACAATGAAAAGAACTAATCTTCTTTTCCCGCCCAAATGCTGTCTCCGTTGACTTCAGTGGTTGGTTGGACATACTGTTGTATAGCTGGCAACTTGTACAAGTATACTGATACAATAGAACCAGCACAAGCTCCTAGCCAGTATACTGCAGCGTGTTCTGAGAGAGTGTGCCCGTGACAACCGGCTTTCAGCGATGTTGCCAGCACTGGGTTGAAGTAACCGCCCGAATAGTCGAACGCTGGAAATAAAAAAAATTGATCTGTCAATGTCAACTTCTGAAACATATGATCTGTCAATTATTTTATTTATTTTTATTTATTTACCCTTTATTACATATAAAAACTTAAAGACTATTTATACAGAAACAAAAGAAATGTAATAGGCGGCCTTATCACTAAAAAGTGATTTCTTCCAGGCAACCTTTATAATTATTTGTAAAGAAAAACTGGAATGGTAGGAACACTGAGTAGGGTATAAATATACACACATACACAATATATAGTTCTGCACTAAATATAAATACAATTGAATATATTATACTGTCATACATATATAACATAATAATGTAAATTATAATAATAAAGATATACACAGATAATTAAAGATCAGAGCCATATGCCATACTGAAATAGCGATTGAATAAAAGTTTCTTAAAAGAAGATAGAGATGGTGCTTTTTTAACAGATAAAGGTAGTGAGTTCCACAGCTTTATAGAGGTAACAGTATAGGAGTTAGAATAGAAATTGGAACGGTGAGGAGGCGTACGCAATACAAGTCTGTCAGCAGAGCGAGAGGAATAGTTTTGACAGTGAAGAAATTGGAAATTGGCTTTAAGATAGAAAGGCGTTTTAGGATTAAAGAGGATTTGGTATAAGAGATGCAGGAAATGAGAATTACGACGAAAACGAATAGGAAGCCACTTAAGTTTTTTGCGATAGAAGGAGACATGGTCGTACTTACGCAAGCCAAACACAAACCTTATACACGTATTTTGAAATCGTTCTAGCATTTCAATTTGATCAAAAGTTAAGTCAGGGAAGGAAGAGTCAGCGTAGTCAATAATAGATAAAAGAAGGGAATGAGCAAGAGTAATCTTTGTCGGAATGGGTAAAAAGTTCCGGAGCCGTCGAAGATAACCGACCGAAGCATATAACTTGCGGCTAAGATGCTTCAGATGCTTTGACCAAGAAAGGTTCTGATCAAACATGACTCCTAAGTTTTTAACTTCGTCGCTAAAATTAAGTTTGACTCCACTCACAAAAACTGGAGGCAATTCACCCCAATCGATTTCTGAGAGCATGTATTGGCTACCAATTATCATGACTTGACTCTTAGATGGATTTATTTGGAGGCCATGTTGTTCACTCCATGTTACTATAGAAATCAGTTCAGTATTAATTGAGTGAATAGTCTTAGGAAGGTCATCAGGCTTACAATGCACATATATTTGTAAATCGTCTGCAAACATATGGTAGAGAGAAGTCAATTTCGAAGTTAAAAAGTTTATAAAAATAGCGAATAGAAGGGGAGACAACACGCCACCCTGCGGCACACCGGCGGAAACAGGACACCAGGATGAATGTTTGCCATCCAATGTTATTCGCTGCTGCCGGCCGCGCAGGTAACTGTGAAACCACTTGATAACCGTTGGAGATATGTTAATTAAACGCAGCAAACTCAGCAGTATGTCAAAATTAACAGTGTTAAAAGCATTGCTGAAGTCTAAGAGAGTTAGAACAGTGAGTTGCTTACTGTCCATAGCCAAACGAATGTCATCGGTAACCTTAATGAGAGCAGTAGTTGTACTATGACCGGGACGGAAACCAGATTGGAAAGGACTTAATATATTGTTGTAATTCAGGAAAAAGCTTAATTGATGATGAATTATACGTTCAAGGACTTTGGAAAGGAAAGGCAATATGGATATTGGACGAAAATCTGAAAAACGGGTTGCGTTTGGTTTCTTAGGAAGTGGGATAACATGTGCGTTCTTCCAAGAACTAGGAAAAACGCCGGTGGATAAAGAAAAGTTGAGTATGTGAGTTATGATGGGAACAATATTTTCAAGGATCGGGATGATCATATTACGACTGAGGAGGTCACTTCCGACGGCATTCGAAGATATGGACAGTATGTCTTTCTTAACATCACAATCGGTTACCTGCTTGAAAATGAACGGGGGAAAATCAGGAGTCGGAAGCAAAGAATAATCGTGAATAGTTTTTTGAATAGTATTATCGCATGGGACAGCGACTGAAGAGAAGTGATTGTTAAGGTCATTGATGTTAATATTTGTAGAGGGGTTAACCTCAGGAGATTTGCCAACTCCTAAACATTTGAGAAATTTCCAGATTTTAGCAGAGTCGCCGTTCTCGACTGAATTATGGAAATGGCGTCGTTGTGCATCTCTACACAATACGTTGCAGCGATTACGAATTTTGTTGTATTTTTCACGTGCCATATCGGACTTTGCAGTTTTATATTTAGTTTTAGCCCGATTTTTTTTATTTATTAAAGATTTAAGTTCAGAAGAGAGCCAAGGAGCGGGTGCATGTTTTTTTTTTACTAATCTAATAGGAGCATGTTTATCATAAAGGCCGACTATCAGGTTGGTGAAAACATTAACTTTCTGGTCAACAGTAGTAGCGTTAAATACTAAATTCCAGTTGATATCATTAGCATCAGCAGAAAGCTGCTCCCGATCCATTCCGGCAAAGTTACGAAGGAGAACAGTAGAAGGCTTAAATTTAGGAGATCGAAGTTTATAGGAAACGTATATAAGGTCGTGGAAAGAAAAGGCATCGGCACAGAACTGACCATGTTTAGCAACGTGTGAAGGTGAAGAAACTATGACAAGATCGAGAAGAGATGGAGAACAGCCAGGAAAGCTTTATATTAGTATAGATATATATTATTAAAATAATTGAATCATTTAATCTTAATATATATAAATCTCGTGTCACAATGTTTGTCCTCAATGGACTCCTAAACCACTTAACCGATTATAATAAAATTTGCACACCATGTGCAGTTTGATCCAACTTAAAAGATAGGATAGCTTACATCCTGGTATTGCCCCGGGAACGGGAACTACGCGCGTAAAACCGCGGGACACAGCTAGTAAATTATAGATTAGATTATTTAAATCATTGAATTAATTATTTGATGTATATCTATAGAACGCATGTACCGGCTAAAATGGTCTGCTTTTAAGGGTTAACTTCTAAGATACCTAAAGGTTATCAAAAAGGTTTCAAGGGATTGAACGGATTGAACGAAGTTCCTTTCAATATTAATAAATAAAAGTATTGTACCAAATTATATTTGTAAAAATAAAAGAACGACCAACAGAAAAAAGTGATTCTGTTTTATATGTAACTAGCTGTTGCCCGCGACTCCGTTCGCGTTTATTTTCATAAAAAAATTATTCCCCTGGAAACTGGATAAAAAGTATCCTATGTCCTTCTCCTGGTTCTAAGCTACATCCCCACCAATTTTCAGCCAAATCAGTTGAGCCGTTATCGAGTTATAAATGGTGTAACTAACACGACTTTCTTTTATATATAGATGAAAATAAACGTTCTAGGAAGAGATTTCTAGAAAATTCTAAAGTTAGATAATAATCCAACAAGCACAAAGTCTAACAAGTTATTAACTTTGATCGTCGATGCAATATGCTAACGTTGATCGAAATAGGATATCCGATGAAGCATTAAATTGAGTTTATAATTTTATCATTAAGCGCTTTAATGGTAGGTTGTTAACTTTATTTAACTAAGCTACATATAGTAACGCTTTTGAGTCATGGTATTACGAAATATTTACCACCGAAAGGCAGTTTCTACGGAGGAAAACTAGCAAGAAAATCTGATTGTGCTCTTTTAAAAATAAGAAGATACAAATATAAACAACAAATTAACCATGTGTTAGGTATAAGTTAAAGTTCTAAATAGAAGGTGAATAAAATTAAGATGCTATGACTCGTAATTTATCAAGTAAAACAATAAGTGTTTGTTTGGTTAAATCGATATCGTATAGTTTGTTGTAGCATTTACTTGGTACCGACGTCTAAATTATAAAATATTTATTAAATCATTTCTATATATTAAATGAAAACGCGTATTTTTTTGTGGGAAGCAAATTTATTTTTTGCTTTTTAGTTTGAAGGCGGTTTATTTTTGTAAAAAAATATTTTATCTTAAACCGTCTGCCCTGACGCGAATTCGATCACCCTGTACCTATTCTACCTTTTACCTTATACCCTACACTTACCCTTTTTCAATGTAAGAACTATTCTCATAGCACAAGGATAGTCCAAAAGGAATATCGAAATCCGTTCGGCTGTGAGTTATGCACTTACCAACACATTTGGAGACTCATCTATCTATATCTATATCTATACTAATATATAAAGCTGAAGAGTTTGTTTGTTTGAACGCGCTAATCTCAGGATCTACTCGTTCGAATTGAAAAAGTATTTTTTTATTGAATAGACAATTTATCGAGGAAGGCTTTAGGCTACTAATCATCACGCTGCGACTAATAGGAGCGAAGATATAATGGAAAATATGAAAAAAACGGGGAAAATTATTCATCTTTGAGGGCTTCCTTTGCGTGCGCTGCGAAAACAGTTCAAGATACAAAAATAATATGTATGAAAGAATTATTCCTCTTTAAATGATCTAAATAAAAGTCCGCGACAGCATATGTCTAACTAAGATTGACTTATTATAACATAATAATAGAAATAGATCCGACGGGGCTCGCGACTTCGTTCGCGAGCAACAGCTAGTTTTAATGTAAAGAATATTCAAAGTCACTTTTTTTTTTAATTTGGTACCTTTATAATTCTATCCTAGTCTATTGACAGAGGTGGGCTTTTCACAAATCACAAACCTTAACGATGAGTAACACCCACTTTAAAGAAACTTATAAAGTTATAATACACTAGCAGACCCGTGCTCACTTCGATGGGCATAACGTTAATAATCCTTTTTTTAGTTTAGTAACTTAAATATAAATGTTCGACATATTATGCTGTCTTTGACTTTTTTGTAGGCATTTTCAAGCTTCACGTCTTTTCTCTAGAACTCAAAAATATATCTTTCATAGTTAAGCCAGCGTTCGTAAGAAAGGCTTTCATTCGACACTTTTCTCTGATTTAATTTGCAAAACGGAATACTATTTATTTTTCGGTGTTTTATATTAACACTGACAATGACACTCAGCAATAATGTGGCTTTCTATTGGTGAAGGAATCGTAATAATTGGTTCAGTTGATCCCGAGATTATAGTACTCGTCACGAATCTTTAGCGCTGAACGAACCCTGCGCAGAAGTCAAAAATGAGGTATTGAGGTAAAGGCGCGGCGCGCGGGGCGCGTGATCGTCGTGTGCGCGAGCGTTGATTGGTTGTCCCAGTCGTGTTGTCTTTCTCGCACCAATACGTTAATTACGAGCGCGATTCTACCGATGCGCAGCTATTCTCGTCCAACGCTAAACATAAATGACGCGCACTATACCTCTCGCAATTTAAAAAACTTTATAATATTAGTATAAAATAAAACATCCATCGAATAAATATTATCTCAGCTTGAAGCTAAGTTCATATAAATATCACGTACAGAGGTTCTCGGGATCCATTTAGATATAATCGATTGGAGGCTCTTATATCTAGTAGATACTCGTACAAGGTTGATTTATTTTCACTTCCAGTGAGAATGTTAAATACAAAACATTTATCGTGAAATATCTGTATGTCAAAATCGCTATCTATATGTTTTGACGACCGCTTGGCGCAGTGGTAGCACAACTGCTTTCTGCGCGAAGGTCGTGGGTCCGATCCCCACACCGGAAAAATATATTTGTAACTAGCTGTGCCCGCGACTTCGCCCGCGTAGTAGTGACTTTGGGCAGCATTTTAGAACATGTTGAAGAACTAAATCGTTTTAAGTAATATTAACACGTATTAATCTAAAACAAACTATCCTATAATACAAAATTCCTAACCCGCGCCAACAAACGTTCAGCAAGTTCAACGTGATTCTTTAAATTGCCATTACTTTTTTATTTATCAACCGATTGACATGAATCAAACACTAAATGCAAATGTAAAGCTTACCACAATACATCATTAAAAACCCTATCTAGATAGAATGAGCCGTTTCTGAAATTAGCGTGCACTTACACACATACTAACACTACTCAATCGTCCACATTTCGTTCATTAGAAGATACGTGACGTCTGGTGGCCCCACTATATTTCTCGCTTTTGACAACTCTTTACTTTACGAGTGTGGTAGTTGAGACGCTATGAAACATTCAAACTTACATACAAACTCGTATTTTGACTCACAAAATCATTACCCTCCTCACCGTAGTCGAGTAAAAATGAATATAAAGTGTACAAGCAATATATATGTTACATTATATTATTAATAAATGTCGAAACTTTTTCCATATTTTCCCAAACTAAGTAGAGCTTTAACTAGAGCTTATTCTCTTGTTAAACAATATAATGTGCTTATGAAACGAGCTTTTAAACATATTATTATCTTTGAAACTATATATTACGATAGAAATTAAGCACGTTCGATGGTTTTCATTTTTCTCGCATCATTTTCCTATAGTCAGGCTTTTATTAGCCACTGAAAATCAGCGTTGGAGCTATTAATGATATATTTCACAGCTCCAGCATATGCAAACCGTATTTTTCTGATTTTCTATATTTACTTTTCTTTTGATTGTAATTCTAAATGGTTATTGTAATTACCTCTAAGTCTAAAATATTAGTAGGTAGGCCAATTTTCCGAATAAAATTGTTTAATTTTTATGTACAATCATTTCCATATTTAAATTATTACGTAGTATGCTACATAACATACTTTTTATACATATAAAAACTAATAGTTTTATTAAATGTTGTTAGTTAATGATAGCTGCACTATCACAATAGGTTTAGGCCTGTAAAGGTAGATGCAAACAGGAGAATAAATAAATAAATAAATAATATTTTAAATCGTCATAAGTGTGTATTGTAATCGTCACGCTAATAATAATAAGTCGCGCTAATTCTTTTTGTATTTTATTAATAATTAGTGAGCAGTTTTCCTATAGCAAATCAAAATTGTGTTTTTATCTTGTATGTATTTATATATTATTAATTTGTTTAATTTCTTAATGTTTTGTTTCTTGTTTTATTGTACGTGCTTTGAAATAAATGTTTATTTCTTTCTTACGAGTATATTGGAATGCATGTCATCTGTCAGTGTCACTGTAAAGTCAAAATATTGACAAATGTCATTCCGTTGTTTGAGATTTATCCCGCCATTTGTATAATGTATTCAGTATCGGAACGTGCTCTAGCCGTATTTACAGATACTTTGAGCTTGTACATAGATGGTGTAGATAACGAAGGCTTTTTGTATATATTATAATCAGTAAGTTCAATACAAGCTCTATGCAAATAACATAAACTTATTTTAACAATGAAACTAAAAGGAAAGGAGTACTTTGGTACTTTTTGTATTGTATGTATGTTGTATTGTACAATAGCTCCTGAATTACTGACTCGATTTGACCGACCCGAATGAATGAGGTGCCAAAAAATTCGTAATATCCCAGATGTTTATTTCCATAATACCTTTAATGATACCAATTATTAAGTAATTGGTTTTTCGAGCAAAAACTTCTTAAAGAATTTCCAGAACTTTTTATTTGGTATCTTACATGTAGATTAAAACAAAGGACCATTTTTAACCCGGTCTAGATATAGGAACTTAAACCACGTGGATAAAGCCGTGGGCTTTTTTTTTCTGTGGAATCTCACTGTATTGCCTGAAGGGCATTTACAGCTTAGCGCGGACTTTTTGGCCGAAGGGCTCGCCCTTGCGAGGGCGACTCGCCTAAGGGCTTCCCTCCCCGTGGGAGGGCCGCGGACCTCGGCTTGGGCTGTCGCCAGTGAGGACGTGGCCTGAAGGGCCGGACGGAAGCTCACCCGGGTGAGCGAAGCCGTGGGCTGCGGATAGTGATCCTACTAATATTATAAATGTGAAAGTTTGTGAGAATGTATGTATGGATGTGTGTTTGTTATTCTTTCCCGCAAAAACGGCTGGACCTATTTAGTTGAAATTTGGTATGTAGATGGGTGATAACACTGGATTAACACATAAGATATTATATCCCGGTATTACCCCGGGAACGGGAAATACGCGGGTAAATCCGCGGGGAACGGCTAGTTAAAAATATATCCTTATCCCTAAAACCTCTTGTCATCATCTAATTGAAGACTTGAGGAGGCATTTTAGAATCACCCCGAAGTATTTTATTGTATAATATGATGAAGCATTTTCGGTTTAATTAAAATTCTTAAAAATGTTTACAAAGCTTGCGTGTCTCATATTTTTTTATATGAGAATTTGTATAACAGTGTAAATAGGCATACTTTTTATGTTATAAAAGGAGTTTTCTGTTTAGAATAAAATTTGGTTTGTTAAATGGCAATACTAAAGAATAAAATGTAATTATTTATATTATGACTTGATGATACTTAAAAATATACTATAGGATAGCTTTGTTTTTTAAGTACAGTTTGCTTTACATTCGACTACAAAATAAAATATTTAGTAGGTTGAGTAGTGTTTTATTTAAATAATAATTTCGTTTTAAAATTATTTCTAATTTTAATAGTGTTACTAAGCTTTCGTATTCGCCTGTACATAACTGTATGTGATTCTAGTACAATTCTATTTTGTACCAATTCTAAAGATCCTAATCTTAACACCGGTCCGATAACAATACAATTCCAGAAGGTCTACTCCGAACACAATCGAAGTCGGTTTTTATTATTTTCGATACAGTTTTTGAGCAACTTCGAATTAATATAAAAACTTTTTTGTTTCTGTTTCGATAACATTCCGATAAACCGATGTGCGATCCGATTCTTTATTAGAGTATATTAAGTCTCATAGCTCGGTTAGCAGAATCAAAAATTTTCGATATCGACGACGATTGCATTCGGAGATACTCAGTTATTGGGAAATTCACAAAACGATTCGGTCTTTCGGGAACTGAATGTAATCCGATTTCTGTGGACATTCCTCGCTAGCTGTTGGCCGCGACTCTGTCCGCCTGGACTTTCATATAAACTTTGACCCAACATTAGGTACCTTACGACACTTATAAATTAAAAAGTAGTATAACCTTCCTCAGGCTGTAGACAATCTGTGAACCTTTTTATTACAATCAGTTTAATAGTTTTGGCGTGAAATCGACACAGACAGACTGAGATATTCGCATTAATAATATTAAGTAGTAAAAAGGTATAGATTATAAAGTAATAATGCTTTAAATATGCCATTGATTGTGACATGGTGCTACGTTGCCTAAAGCCTTCCTTGAAGAAATTCCCTTACAGAACCTCGTTTAAACAAATTAACTCTTCTTCTACTTAAAATATTGATTAAGAAATGATTATTTATTTCATCTTTATGAAAGAACTACCCAATGTATACGTTACCGGAAAATAACAAGGAATTCCATTCAAGGAAAGGATTCCCTAGGAAATTTATAAACCTTCGTATTAATTTATAAATTTGCTGTTCTTGTTATTTTCCGTTGACATATATACTATATACATATCTGAATTTTGCGTCTAGATTTAATTAGGTATGATCTTAACAATTTTAAAATCTGGACGATTTGTGTCATGATCTGAATTTAAAAGACTTCTGAAAAAACATCTGATCAAAATCTGTATTTTCTAAAACACCTACTTATTGGTAACAAATTAACTTTTATTATAATAATTGAGATATTATTCGTCCCAGTATTGCGACGGGAATGTACTACGCTAAGAAAACCACAGAACATCATTAGTATAGTTAAGACTAAAGGTATATGTATGTGTATTTATAATTGTAATACTTAAAAACACACGTTTCTCGTGTGATGTCCTCGTTTACAATAACCTTGACCGATGGCTACTGGGGTTGCTTTAAGTTTACCCTGAGGTATAATACTTTACTTATTTAAACTTTAAATATTAAGTGTAACGTTTCTTATATGAAAGATACACTGGAAATTTACTGAAAAATTAGTTTAATCTAATCATATTTACTTAAATGTGCAGTCCAAAATCGTATACATATAAAACTTTCACTAAACAAAAATTTATAAAAATAACAAAACTGTAGGGTTCACTTTAAAGAAAATTTAAAAAGTAAGTTATTCGTTTTATTTTTCATATCAACGACAGGCATTTTGTTGTATTTTGGCTTAAAAATAGGGGTATTGTCTTTTATTTTGCACTTACTTCTATAGAAATCTATAATGTTTATTTACGTACTTATATTTTCATACACTTACTGTATTATACGTTGCTTTTTGCCAAGTTATACTCTGTGTGAAGACCCTATTCCTAAACGAACGACATCGTATTTTCAAACTTGCTTACCTAGCGAATACTCTTGTCTTATAAGCACCATATAGTAACCCAGAACCCAGGCATTTATATGCAAACAAAAATAAATAAAAAAATCATCAACACTCACATTAACCCTACACACACAAAGAAATGCTAAATTATATTTATTTCCAATCAACAATCAATACGAAAATAAACCTTTCTAGAATACTCTGACACGTTATGTATTCTTGCTACGAATCGAGGTTGTGTTGAATTATAAATGAAAGAAATATCGTCACAGGCCACGTGAGAAACGATACACCCGCCATCT
>JADANM010000147.1:759395-772788 GCA_026213755.1 Eurema hecabe | reverse complement strand
ATAGGCTCAGACTTATTAAAAAAATTAAAAGCTACAATTGATATGCAGAACCAAGTTCTTCAAACAAATAATACAATCATACCGATAATTTATAATCCACCTTTCGAAATTATTTTAGAACCAAGATGTGAAAGTAAGGTTAAAATCCCTACAAACTTACAGAAAGGCGACGCTATAATAGAGCAAAAACAATTTTGCAAATCAGCACGTATGCCTTCAGCGATTGTGACATGCGATAATTTCTTTGCTACAACTATTATTCAAAATTTATCTGAACATGAAATAAAGCTTACATTTGAACAACCGATTAAGGTAAAACCATTCAATAATATATGTAGAGTTAATTTTACACAAAACGATTCTATGCTTTGTAACATGTTAAAGGAAAATCTTAAAAAATTACGTTTAGATCACATGAATATAGAAGAAAGAAATCTTATTAGTAAATTATGTTTTGAGTATAAGGATATATTTTATTGCGATAGAATTCCTTTGAGCTTTACCAATCAAGTTAAGCATCGTATTAGGACTACCAATGAAGACCCCATTTATATAAAACCATACCGACACCCACCTTCTCAGATCAAAGAAATTAGTAAACAGGTAGATAAACTTTTAAAAGACGATGTAATTCAGAATTCTTATTCTCCGTATAGTGCACCGGTACACCTAGTTCCAAAGAAAATGGATTCCTCAGGTGAGCAAAAATTTAGGATGGTAATCGACTACCGCCGTCTAAACGAAATAACTGTCGACGACAAGTACCCATTGCCAAATATTTCAGAGCTTTTCGATAAATTAGGTAAGTCCCAATATTTTAGTACGATAGATCTTGCTAGTGGATATCATCAACTGGAAGTCCACAAGGATGACCAGCATAAAACGGCCTTTTCCACACAATCCGGTCATTACGAGTTTAAGAGGATGCCGTTTGGTCTCAAAACAGCACCTGCGACCTTTCAGAGAGCCATGGATAATGTGTTACGTGGCCTCCAAGGAACTCACTGCATGGTGTATCTCGACGACATTATAATATTCTCATCCAGCCTTCAGGAACATATTAGTAAACTAAAAGAAATTTTTGAACGCCTCCGAAAAACTAACTTAAAGGTTACTCTAGATAAATGTGAATTTTTAAGAAAGGAAGTACTATATTTAGGTCACACTATTTCTAAAGACGGCCTTATGCCAAATGACGATAAAATAAAAGTTGTTTTAAATTTTCCGTTACCATGCACAGCTACTGAGATCAAAAGTTTCCTTGGACTTGTAGGATACTATAGAAAATTCATAAAAGATTTTGCAAAAGTTACACAACCTTTAACTGTTTGTTTAAAGAAAAATAATAAAATAGACCCGACTAAATTAGAATTCATCGAAGCTTTTGAAAAATGCAAAGAACTTCTTGTAAATGCACCAATTCTCCAATTTCCCGATTTCACTAAGCCATTTGTATTAACAACCGACGCATCCAATTTTGCTTTAGGCGCTGTTCTTTCTCAAGGTACCGTTGGTAGTGACAAACCGATCGCATATGCAAGTCGTACTTTAAATGAGGCGGAAACACGATACAGTACAATCGAAAAAGAATTATTAGCTATAGTTTGGGCAACCAAACATTTTCGACCTTACCTGTACGGAAATAAATTCACTATATACACAGATCATCGACCTTTAGCTTGGTTAAATTCTATTAAAGAGCCTAATAGCAAACTAACGCGATGGAAACTTCGGTTAGCAGAATTCGATTATAATATAGTATATAAAAATGGTAAACAAAACTCAAACGCGGATGCATTATCTAGAATTAGGATAAATGCTATAGGTGAAAACGACGATGTATCTATGAAAGTTAATATAGATGAGAATGAGAAAAATCTTCAGCGGCATTTAGAGAACTTAACCGGCGAAATAACGCCATTAGCTACGAACCGTAATACAAATAATTCGAATACGAATAGTCAATGTTCAATGCGAATCTCTCCCAGTCCCGAAAGAACTGTAAGTGTCCCATCATCAAGCAGTAGTACTGTAACTGCATCTGAAAAATCAAATAGTGGTATAATTAGTACAGTCCATTCAGCGGAAGATATAGATACAGAAGGTATACTTATATTACATGAAGCTATCGACACCAAGCCAAATCAGATTCTTATATTTCCTTGGAATAGGAACGAATTATCAGTAAAAAACAAATCTAGAGCCAAGCAAAAAATTTTAGAAGTGCACTTACCCTTAAACAGTCCCGATCTTATAAAAAAATTTCTTAAAGAATACATTAGGCCTAATATAAAATACTTTTTCTATTTTGAAGATAAGTCACATCATAAAGAATTTACGAGCGTTACTATTTCATTATTTAAGAGGGGTACAGTAAAGTTTTATGCATGTACAACACGTGTAATTTACATAGATAAGGAAGATGAACAAAGAAATATTGTTTTAAAATATCACGAAGGTAAGAATACTCACCGTGGTATAAAGGAAACTCTCATGCGTTTAAAGCGTACTTATTTTTGGAATAATATGGATCAAACGGTAGCTAGCATTATTAACGCATGCGACACTTGTAAAAGAATGAAATATGATAGGAATCCCTTTAAACCAGAACTACAATTAACGCAAACGCTAAGTAAACCATTTCAGGAATTGTTCATCGACACTTTTTCTATTGAAGGAAAATACTACCTTACTATAGTAGATGCTTTTAGTAAATTAGGGCAGGCACTTGAAATCAATAACCGTTCAACCCCCGAAGTTGTTAGAGCGTTGGTTAAATATTTTTCTTTATATGGAATCCCTGCAAAGATTAGCACAGATCCCGGTGTTGAATTTAATAATGCACTTATGAAAGATCTTCTTGCATTTTATAAGATTAATATTCATATTGGTACACCACACAATCCTAATTCGATGGGCATTGTTGAAAGATTTCATTCTACGCTTATTGAAATTTATAGAATCGCGAAGTATGAGCATAAATTGACGGATCCAGTATCTGTTATGACTTATGCCGTCATGTCATATAATCATTCAATCCACTCAACAACAGGTTTAACACCCTTTGAAGTAGTATTTGGACATACAGAATCTAATAGTACATTTAATGTAGATTTTACTAAACAATATACCCAACAGTTAGTAAAAGAGCATGTTAGAAAAACAAAATTTTTATACGAATATTTAACTAATAAAATCATTAATCAAAAGCAATCTGTGATTGATAAGCGAGGTGGCGAAACAGAATTTGGCATAGATACAGGTGATACCATATATATGAAGGGCGTTAATACACGACGCAGTAAGGATAAACCGCGATATCAAAAAGCTCAAATAATAGGCTCTGTTCGTAGAAATATTGCTCCGGTTATAACACACAAGCGTAGAACCACTGTTCCTATTAAAGACATACGACGTCCTCCACAGGTTAATGCTTCTGGTGATCCAGGTGATCCGAAGCCAGGCCCTTCATATGCAGCAGGTCAAAGAAAACCCAGGGCTTCTGCCTGTTAAGGAAGGTCAAGCAGTATTTAGTTACGATACGTGGATCGTTATTAAAATCCTAGATTTAAGGCCTATATACGAAGAATTAGAATTAAATATTAATAATTATTTAGCTCTTAAGTCACAAATTCAAAACTGCACTGATATTAAGAATTTTGATTTAGACTTTTCGGAAGTACAAACTCAAACAGATTTTTTCATGAATATAACGATACAAAAGTATAAGCAGTTAGTTCCGTCAGTAAGATATAAACGTGGTTTAATTAATCCGATTGGTTCATTTATTAAAGCAATAACTGGAAATCTTGATAACGACGACGCCATTAGATACGAAAGCTTAATTCAAAAGTTGCAAAAAGGGCAAGATGCTCTTAATAATAAAGTCACAATAGTCTCAGAAATGATGGGAACTGTTCAAAATGTTGTTAACACCACGCGGAACAATTTCATTAGAATCGAAAAAGCACTTTTAGATATTAGTTTTAGTTTAAACAAATCAGAATCACTTTTATTTAGTAATAAGATAATCCATTTTTATAATATTTTTACACATAACTTCCAAATTTTATATACTAGAATTAATGAAATTGAGACCGCTTTAGCCTTCACTAGAGTTAAGTCGTTGCATCCATCTATTTTTAATACTAATGAACTTGTATTGTTACTTAAACAAATAGAGATAAAGGATAAGTTAGTATACCCTGTTAATCTAGAGAACATTGTAAAAATAGAGCAAAGCATAGAGATGAAAGCTTACGTAAAACAAAATCAAATTAAATTTATTATGCATGTTCCACTTATTACAAATGAAATTTACAACTATTTTAAATTAATACCGTTACCTGTACATAATGTGATTAATAACCTTACCTCCTTCATTTTACCCAAATACCCATATGTCCTCGTGAAAGGTTTAAAGATCACTCCAGTCCTGCAACCCTGCCTGGAATTAGAGGAAGCTCGATTTCTGTGTTCCGAAAGCGATAACTCACAATTATTGGAAGATGATTGCATCACAGCTCTTATGAACTTCTCGCCAAATATCTCTACTTGTCGCTCAATACCTGTTAGCATCGATGGCATTAAAATTGAAGCTATTCAGCCTAATCGATGGATTATTTACGCCAAAACTGAAACGACTATCCCAATATTCTGCGAAAATGAGGTAACGCATGAAACTCTCCATGGAAGTTACATATTTACCTTTGACGACGATTGCTATGTAAAAGTAAATAACATCTATTTGAAAAGACACCAAAGTGAAGATAAAGATATTAATTTCCCGAAATTACCTATAATCAGCCTACCTAAAATACTCAGTACAATACCCTACGATAGTAAACCCCTGAACCTAGAAGAGATTAATTTAAAGGATATTAATTCTCTAAACCTTTTGTTACGTAAGAGTGAAGTGCTAAGTGCCAGTGATAAAGAAATCGAAAGTGTAATAGATTTTAAGGGTATTAGTATAGTAAATGTAGTTTTAACCGTTTTTATCATTATCATAATTGTAATTGTGTTTAGAAATAAGATCTTAAAAATGTTCAAACTTCGGTATCATCCCCAGCCTCGTGTGGATAATCCCGAACTTATGGAGGGAGGAGTTATGACTACACACCCAGACGGGCGCCCTAACATCCTGTAAGTCTGTCTACATTCCATAGATAAGCTCCTGTTACCGGGCCACCGAGTAGTTAGCCCTCTCAGCGAATAGAACTGTACCACCCGTAGCGTATAAGTTAGTTTCTAAGTTAGTTATATTTGATCAGTCTTTGTAACCGGTTCCCTTTTCTTTAAAATAAATTAAACTATTAATTAATTATAGTTTCTTTTAAAAACCAATCCTACAATCTTGGCGATTTAACTTCCTATTTTCTATTAGTACATATATTATCTATACATATAATAAAAACGTAACGAGTCGCTGTCTGTACATGGAAGATATATGAGAAAAAATATTATAGAAGACCTTTATTAACGCAATGGAACCCAAAACAATGATTTTTGGAATTTTTGTCTGTTTGTCTGTTTGTTTGTGCACGCTAATCTCAGAAACGGCTTATCCTATCTAGATGGGGTTTTCAATTAGATATTGTGGTAAGCTTCACTTAACATTTAGTGTTTAGTTCATGTCAATCGGTTGATAGATAAAAAAGTTATGACAATTTAAAGAATCACGTTGAACTCGCTGAACGTTTGTTGGCGCGGGTTAGGCATTTTCAAAAATGCTGCCCAAAGTCGCTTTTCTACGCGGGCGAAGTCGCGGGCACAACTAGTACACAATATAAACCTCACTCTTGAATCGCTGTAGTTTTAGAGATTTAAGCATACATGGGACAGACAGAAGAAAACAACTGTTATAATATACTATGCCATGAAGATGTTTAACCGATTCTGATGAATGAGGCGTCCAAGCCTGCGGAGAGCCTTAAAATTTTTATTAATTAAATCTTATCATTATGTAGGCGGATTATATTACCTAGCAGCTAGTTAGTAATAAGGCCGCCTCTTGTTTATTATTATTTGTGCTGTACATTAAAGTGATAAATAAATAAATACCAGTTCCTTTCCTCAAAAGGCCGGCAACACACTCGTGACATCGCGAGTGCTCATGGGCGGCGCTGATCACTTCACATCAGGTGACGCGCCAGTTCGTTTGCCCCCTCTTATACATTTATACATTTATAAAAACAATATTTTTATGGTAATTTATTGTCTTATAAAGACGTAGTCAGTTTTATATTGTTAATATTTATAATTTTATAATTAGTGTGTATTATATTTAAAATTCAAATTTACAGCTAAATTCGTTTTTTTTTTAATTACCCATAATATATTTTCTAATAGTTCTTTTTAATGTACTAGATATAAATAAAACAGAAAATATAGAAATAACTGTTTGACTATGGAGTAAAAGCCAATTTTCAGAGCGAGAGATTAGTATTTAAATTTCTTGTTTCATCATAATTACAATATTCAATCATCATGACGTTTATTTTGTTGAATTTATTAAAAAAGTTTTTAAATAATAGCTGGTAGTCCCGTTTCCCTTCCCACCATCTTGTATCCCTCTTAAATCCTGTATCATAGACCCTTTTCCAATTCTTATGTGGAGGTTGTCGTGTACCATTTTTATTCCCCACGAAAACATAAAAACCAACTGTCATTCTTTAAAGTAATAAACATTATAGAAGCTCTTTGCATACGAATAAACGTTTAAAAACGTTCAGGAATTCTTTCAGAAGGACGAAAGTTGAGAACTAATTTTTGTTACATGCAAGAATTCTTGGTATTGCCACGCTAAAATACTTTTTATAAAGTTAAAATTTTTAATGTAAGTACGTTTGAGTTCGAATAAAATTGCCATTGTGAAATATTTGCGTTGTTTTTTATAAGTCATTGTAGGCAGTTTTAACAATTTTATTATTGTTAAACAAGTACTTCAGCATATTCAAGGTGAAATACCTACTGGCAACGCAGCTGTGAGACCTTTTCAAATGTTTTTGATGACATAACTTCTAATCATTAAAAAAAAATAATCTATTTAATTTATTAAAAAAATACGCGACGCGTCGTAATATCAATTCAAACCTGCATACAAATTATAAAAAAAATAAACTTCGTTTATTTTTATGAATAGTAAGTAATATAGTGGTAATTTATCTTTTTAATTTAATATCACTATTGTATTAATTGATACACAAAAATCATATTATATACTTTTGTATAATAAATAAAAGAATATACACTTCAAAGTCGAAAATGAAATAGTAACAATAGTTTATTTAGTATCAATAATAGTACCTGTTATAAATCTCTATATTTAATAGTTAATTTAATTTAGTAACAAAACCAACAGCCAGCAAAGTACTAAAACTAACAGCTTTAAGTACCAGGCGCGCAAAAACGATAGAGTCTTTATTTCCACAGCACAGAGGACAGATCAACCACGCGTAGAGATCGTCCTCATACAATTGTACCAGGATATCATCGGCGTTGTGGAGCACGTAATGTTCTATCGGCTTCCATACGAATCTTATCGAACATTCTAGAAGAATTATTGAGAAGAGTATCTGAAAAGAATGAGCTTTATTAACCCATTTTTAGTGTGAACTAAAACTAAACGTTGTTGGGATTTTTAAATGCAACGAAATGAAACAAAATAGACTTCTAAAAAAGCCGTTACAAATTTAAATGATATATATAGTTTATTGTAATATTGGTCTGAAAAATACATCTAGAAAATGTCAACTATCTAAAAATTATTGTTCATGATTTACGGCCTGGTGACAGACGGCCGGACAGCGGAGACTTAATAAAATGATTTTTTTAGCCTTTAGGTACGAAACCCCAGCCTTTAATACTAGCTACCAGAGAAGCCAATGGTTTAGGAGTCCATTGAGGACAAACATTGTGACACGAGATTTATATATATTAAGATATTAATATATACTGAAAACTCATATCGCTAGCGGACTATTAAGTCAATATTCTGTAGAACTAATAGATAAATCATATTATAAGCTAAATGTCTCGACGTCAGGCCAACATGGGCAGTATAGTTAATTCAATTTATGGACATAGTGCCTATACTCTATATTTCACTAGCAACCAGTCCCGGTTTCGCACACATATATAAGGCATGTTATAAACACTTATAAGTAGCGTCACGAATCTTTAGCGCTGAACGAAACCTGTGCAGAAGTCAAAAATAAGGTATCGAGGGGACGGCGCGGCGCGCGGGGCGCGTGATCGTTGGGTGCGCGGACGTTGATTGGTTCCCCATAGTGTTGTTTTTCTCGCACCAATACGTCAATTACGAGCGCGATTCTACCGATGCGCAGCTAGTCTCGTTTAGCGCTAAACATTCGTGACACGACCTATAAATCTTCCTCTTGACTTACTCGTATCTATATAAAAAAAACACATAAAAATCTGTTGAGTAGTTTTACAGATTTAAGTTATAGACTAAAGAAAGCTACTGTTATATGTATTGGTAAGTTATTTACACTTTATACTTCTTTAGAGACTTTGAATCCACCCTTTTTTAAGGAAAAGACTAATAAAAAAAAATTAAACAATTGCAGGGAATGCACCATTGCGTATTACGATCATGTTTAACATGCCTAATTCTTACCTCCAAAATAAACTTGATTGGATGAAATCTAGTTCTAATGATCGGTAACAGATGTATCTTCTCTAAAACAAGGCAAACGCTTAGCAAGAACACTAATCTCGACGTCCAGTGTTCGCCTGATAGTAAGCTCACTGTGAAATAACAAGGGAAAATAGAATTATTTAATTGATACTTATTCAAGCCATACCATTCATGGTTTGTTATAAAGTAATAACTGACTGAAATTTAAGAAAGGAAGAAAGGAAAGTTTTATGTGTCTCTAAGAGGAAACATCGGAGACTCATTGTTCTTTCGCGTTCTTTTTTATTCCCCTTTATCACAAATCCCTTCCTTTTTAACCCTTTAAAAGGCTTTTGACTGTTGATATTGATATTTAAGTTGCCCGCTATAAAAACGCAGAACTACAACTATTTTTATTAAATCTGGCAATAAGTAAAATCTGGCAAACCAATAATTGCTGACTTAGACACAAGAACACACATTAGAACTAATAATCTTGTCATAAATGTGAAAGTCTGTGAGAAATTATGTATGGATTTAATATGTTTGTTATTCCTTCACGAAAAAACGGATCGACGAATTTAGTTAAAATTTGGTATGTAGATAGGTGATCTGGATTAACATATAGGATACATTGCATCCCGGTACTGTTACGGAAACAGGACAAAAACGGGTAAAAGCGCGAGGCACTGCTAGTAATATAAAATATTAATACCATATAATATATAAAATTACCGTTATACAAAAGTGTAAGTTCGTTTATGATCAGAGATAGTGCTAAGAGCACGGCCGCAGAGCTGGTCATCTCAAGTCCATTTCGATCTAATAGACAAGGTTAATATTATTTTTATGTATATTCCAAAACGTACAACATTAAACACTACGTTTTATAATATAAGTTTCGCAAAAGTGACATTTCTATTTGACATTGATTGCAGCCGAGTTGCTGGCATAGACTATATTTAAAAAGTTCTCTGTAGAAATTGCCTTCCGAATCTGTGGTATTTTTTGTAATACCCCTAGTTTTTCAATTACAGAGCATAGTGCGACATTTCCATCTATGTGAAGTTTAAGCAAAACATTTGTTAATTTTCTGGCACTGCACATGTAATTACACGTTTCCAGCGAAAGCACTATTTAGTACTTCTGAGAGTTCTCGATATATGAATGACGAAAGATGTAGTTAAAACACTCAACGTTAAGCATTATTCCGCATAATGCTTTAATTAAATAACTATGACCATGACGATTCAAAGAGAACTATATGTAATTCTATATGTAGCTTAGTTCAGGGCGATCTATGATGTTGCAAGAGTAGATAGTACAGTGGGGTTTTTGGAGTTTGGGTACAGTTTCTTTATTACCCTTTAGATTTAATATTTCAAAATAAAATTTAAAAACGTTTAACTTTATCTAGATATAGTAGTAGATACGTATAAGCCATAACAACGACCTATAAAGCTTAACTCAATCACTCAACCATCACAGAAATGATTGAAACCTATTCAGAATTTAAATCCACAAAACAATGAAAGTCGAACGCTGCACACCTCCGCTTCCAAAATAGCATTTCGCTTGAAACCTTCATAAAACAAATACTAGAAAAACCCATCTAACTAACAATGAAATGCGCTCGTAAAATATAAATAAAACTTTTTATTGTATGCGACTCGTTCGAGAGAGAGGACACAAAATGCTATTAATCTCTACTACTATTAAAATATTGAAGAGTTTGTTTGTTTGTTTAAACGAGGTATTATCAGGAACTATTGATTCAAATAGAAAATATAGTAATGTGTTGGATAGTCAATTTATCGAGGAAGGCTAAAGGCTGTATACAATCATATTGAAGCGAAGCATCAGTTATAAATTTTGCAAGAAATGGGAAAAATTATTCATATTCTGCGTAAGCCGTTCAACATACCTAAAAATACTTATAAAGAATTATCCCTCTTGGAATTATCTAAAAAACTTGTCTTGGACAGTTAAGGTCTATCTTCTAAGATCGATACACTATAACTTTAATCATAGTAGGTAATCAAATTAGTTCCAACAAGAAAATAAAACTAAACTGAAGTAACTAAACTACAATTTAGTGTCTCCAAAACTTCCTAATCATAATAATAGAAATCGAAAGGACAAAGTCGCGATCAACAGCTAGTTCAGAGATAAAATGACATTGAAAGCTATAGAAATAGTTTTAGCGATAGTGATCAGTGAAATAACAACACTACGCGTAGTTCAAGTAGATGATACAAGAGAATCTAATGAAGATGACTTAGATTACGTAAAAGGAAGTAATGATGACGAAATAAAGACGTTTCTTGAAGAAAAATATAGGTTTAGAAATGATAACACGTCTACAAGATATAGGATACGGTTTGACGAGAGATGGGATCCAGGTAAGGTTTAGCGATAGTATTTGACGACCGCTTGGCGCAGTGGTAGCACAACTGCTTTCTGCGCGAAGGGTCGTGGGTTCGTTTCCCACCCCGGAAAAATATATTTGTAATTTACATTTGTATTTTTCTGGGGTCTGGGTGTTGCTTTATATTGTATGTATGTATTTACAAAAGAAAAGTATGTATATGTAATTTATTCCGTCATCTAGTTGCCATAACACAAGCTTCTGCTTAGTTTGGAACTAGATGGCGCTGTGTCCTGTTGTCCTGAAGATATTTATTTATTTATATTATATTTAAGTGTCTTATTAATTCGTGGTAAAATAACCTAAATTGAATTGGAAATAAAATAGCAACAATATTGTATTGATTGCGCATAGTTGAGTCTGATGTATGGAAATGTTGCTAGATATAGTAAACGTCGCGGCTAACAGACGATGTTTTTTTATTTAATAATTATTTTACTGCGTTGGATACAGATGACTCTAACCTAGCAAATAGAACCATTCATTTTCTTTATAGTATTTTTTATATTGGTAATTTTGATAATAATGCGTATGCATTTTCATTTACTGCTATTTATAAATTTACAAAATAATACATATGTTTTTATCTAATATGAACTAATCAGCTAGGATTTAAGCTTCCTTTGAACTAAAGGGATCCTCGACCAGTCGAAGACTGACTGGCCATTAGGCCCCAATAGTAGTGGTGTATGTTGAGAAGTTGTATATATGCTAGGTCTTGAAAAATATCATAAGCGCGAATCAGTATGAGCGCATTAGTCGTTACAGGTATTATTAATCCATTTGGAAGTCCTGTAAAATGAAAGGTACGCCAAAGTCTGAATCGCGCTTATGGTTTTTATTCAAGAATATTATAAATATACAACTTCAGAATATATGAAACTATGGCTAGCCAATTCAAACAAAAGGCGTTCCCTACAATACTAGTTAGACAATTCTTTAAATAAAACGAGGTAAAACAGTCTTTCCAGAAACAAACACCGATCGCCATCTAGCATGGGCATTCCGAGCATATGCCGTGCGACGCATCGTCGGAGGCATGGAGACCAGCATATGCATGTACCCATACAACGTGGCTATATCCAGGAATGGAAAACATTGGTGCGGAGGATCTATCATTGACGAACAATGGGTCTTAACAGCTGGTCATTGTATGGAGTCGTGAGTAAAATTTTTAGTTCATAATCAATGTTTTAAAGGTTGTTGGTTCCTCTGTCACGCAAAAACTGCTGGGTTTATTTTGCTGACATGTAGCATGCAGGTAGATTACTACATACATAGTTTTATTACCTACGGTTTTTGCTACGGATTTGGAAATTAAGAGAATAAGGAGAGTTATACGAGTAAGTATTTTTTCCATAATTCGATGTTACAGGAGATAGTTTTCGAAGTTCTAATATTCCTTCTGATATTAATTAAACTGGCCTAGATTTGAATTATATTTAACTTAAGCTTATAAATCTCTCCTCGAATCATTCTATTGTATAGTTGAAAAGTATTTGGGGATAGACGAACAACGCGACTTTGTTCTATTCCATGTAGTGATACCACATTTGAAAGTGGTCCCATCATATCCAACCTCAAAAATATTGTTTAAAATAAAATCACAAAGAAACGACTTTGTATGACAAGACAGCTTATCTTAAGCTCCCGAGATATTTGTGACCTTATAAGAGCTTTTTATTCAGCGGTTCTTATCAGCAAGATGTCCGATAAAGATAAACCTTTTCTCTTTGTTTCCGTAAGAAAAATTTCCGTCTTAATTAAGGCATTGCATAGTTTATACTAATTAATATTATAAATACGAAAGTAACTCTGTCTGTCTGTCTGTTAAACTACTACTTCTACTACTTCGGGGGTTAAAAATAAAATGGTTGTACATTACTGTTTTGTAATAATACTATGACGATTCAAAAGTATTGATATACGTAGCTTAGTTTAAGACACGAATTTTGACTGTGACTTTAAAAGTCATGTTTGTGTCTGTCTGTCTATAATAGCTCCTAAAAAGCGCTACGATTACTGATGAAATTTTAAAAACTATTTGTAAACGTTCCAAATGATTCGATGTCGACAGGTCGTATACTCGTACGAGTATTTATGTCGCAGGCGGATTGTATAATCCGCCGTATTACATTACGGCTAGCCGTTTTACAAAACTGGGCCGTTTTGCAAAGCAGCGGTGCAACGTTTAGCCGTATTGTCTTGCGTAGTTTTTGTATCATTATAAAAAGACATATATATAACAAGTCCCGAAAAAATATTATAAGCGCGATTCAGAACTTTAACAACTAGAAACTCGTTACATAACAATTACTTAAATA
>JADANM010000147.1:726578-754395 GCA_026213755.1 Eurema hecabe | reverse complement strand
CCCAAGGACTATGGGCCAGGCAGTGCAGACTACGACTTCTCCCTGCTTCGTCTGGATAGACCGATGCCTATTGGCAGGAACATTGCTGTGTTGAACCTGCCCTCCAAAGACTACGTCATCAAACCCAATGACCTACTTATTGTCACGGGCTGGGGGAGCACTGATGTGAGTGAAAAGTCTATAAATGCATCTCGAAAGGCCAAGGTTTTTTGTATATACAGTACTAGCTGGCCTAACACGACTTCATTCACCCTGAACCTATTCGACACATACCATTTTTTTTTTCTTAAAAACCATATTCGTACATTTAGGAAGGAGGCTTCATTTTTGTACAGATAATATTGGTAAAACGTCAATAATAATAAATATAATTTTAATCGCATCTTTTGCTCCTGGAAACTGGAAGAACCTATCCTGCGTTCTTCTCCTGTTTTCTACCTTACCAATTATAAGCCATTCTTGAGTAATAAATAGTGTACTAAGACGACTTTCTTTTATATTTAGTAACCGTCAAAGCAAAATTATTAAATGGTAACTCATTACAGGTACAGGTAAATCATTAAATGTTTTGTAATATGACCATTTAAAAGGTTTACTATGTGGAACCTAGTTCTTGATACTTGATTTTAAATTTGTCTTTGTCTTTGACTTTGACGTTGACTTTGGCTTTGACTTTGTCTTTCCAGGAGTCAGGCTACGGCCATATACCAGAACGGCTCCGTTTCGTGCCGGTCCCAGTGATGAAACTAGACCTGTGTCAGAAAGCCTATCGATTCTACATTACGCCGAGAATGCTGTGCGCTGGTTACGCTACTGGCGGGAAGGACGCTTGCAATGTAAGTCCTCGGTTTAGAATTTTATGACAATGTAGCTAACAGAACAATTTTCTCAATAGATGATATATAATAGCATCCTGGTTAGGTTTTCAAAAATCTTTGGAAAGTCAAAAAAGTCAAAACTAAAAGACAAGAGACGTAGAAAGAGAAGCTTTCTTAGCTTTTAAAGAGTTTTAGAAAGAGGGACGAAGAGAGTAGATAGTTCTAGTAGATGCCCTTAACGTCAAAACTTAAGGGATATCTTAAAAGCCTTAGAAGTGACTACAATGTTTATTTTTAAAGGATAGCATGTAGACTAAAATACGTATCCCTATTAGACATAATATATCTATAAGCAATCTGTAATTGTGTACAAAATTGTGATTTATGCGCTTTCAATGTTATTCAATTGTCTAATATTAGCCAACATTACGACGTAATAAAATTGTTATTTTTTGGGGCCTGGATGTTGCTATATATTATAGTATGTATTTACAAAAGAAAATTATATGTAATTGATCCGTTATCTAGTTGCCATAACACAAGCTCTGCTTAGCGTGGCACTAGATAGCGCTGTGTATAAGTGTCCTGAAAATAGTTGTTTTATATTTATAATTATGTTATAGCATGACTCGGGCGGGCCAGCGGTGCGTGACGGCGTCCTCCTGGGTATAGTATCATTTGGCGGCAAACAGTGCGGTGACCCGCGCTCACCAGGTAGGAGTATAGAATACCTCTAATGCTGGGGCCACACTAAATTTTAACGTCAATGCCCATTGTCGCGAGAATAAAATAAATTTGTGTTCAATATTGCTTTGATTACCTATGGAGTATCAGCTAATAATATTAAAAACGGGGATGATTGTTCTTGTTTGTGAGCTTTACTCCTTTTTTTGAAGTTAGTTAAAAATAAACCTATAGCGTCTTACTTATTTAAAGCCGGTTAAAAATAAATCCTACTCCTTTTTTTATACAAATCTTCTTTACCGAATTGTCTAACTGTTTTCTATGAAACCTTTCGCCTTTTTTAAAATGCGTTTTCTGTTCGTTACTTAAATAAAGAACTTTTCTCATTTTTTTAACATTCGTAATTCCAGGTGTATACAGCAGGGTAACAGAGGTAACAGATTGGGTGGAAAAAACGGTGACCTCGAACGAAGCCTGCACAGTTCCGGAGTTAAAAGCCAAGATTGATAAAGCAAGGCAGAGAGAAAAAGAACTTCAAAAGTGAGTCTTACGGCCAAATACTCGTACGCAAATTAAATTTGAGCGCGCCTTAACTCTCGTAATTTTGACAGAATTGTATGGCGAACTGTCAAATCGGACAGGTTTAAGGTGTACTTAAATTTAAGTTGCGTTTCAGTATTCCGGGATTATAGACTTACTTAACTCGGCGATTAGTCCCGGCTTCCTAAAACTTCCTCTTGAATGACTACGCTAAATGTCGGAATAATGAAACGCTATTCAATCCATACTTAATATTACAAATGCGAAAGTAACTCTGTGTGTCTGTCTTTCCATCACGCTAAAACTACTGAACCGATTAGAACGAAATTTGGTACACAGATGTTATAGAGCGTAAGTTAAAACATAGGCTACTTTTTAACTGGTTAAAAGGGTTGTAAGGGGGGAAGGGGGGTCAAAGTTTATATGAAAGTCCACGCGGACGACGTCGCGGGCAACAGCTAATTTTGACATTTCACCATACAGATCTATCAAAATTACTAGATTTGAGGCGTGCTTAAAATTGATTTGCATTTTATGCTTAAATCTTTAAAACTATACAACCGATTTTCATGCTGTATTTTTATGAATAGAGTGATTCAAGAGGAATATTTATATGTATAATATATGCATAATATATGCGAGCGAAGCCGGAGCAGTCGCTAGTATGTCATAAAATATTTTTTCTATGTAGCAATTGAAGTAGGTAATATCTTTCTACTGGGCTTGGCAGCAAACATACGATTAATTTCAGTCGGAATTTTCTGCGGTTTGCTATAATGAAAGCGTTAATAGCGATTTCGAACTAAATTAAAAATGATTCTTTGGTATAGTTATTAAGGGTGTATGGATGTATGGGTATATGGATGTATGGATCATTGGATGTATGGATGTTGGATTGTTTTTCCTTTACACGTCTAAATTTTAGCGTGAAGGGAGTTTAAACTCTGGACTGACACACATATTTTGTCCATTGCTTTAAGCGCACTAAAATAAACTTTGCTCTTTAAACACTATATCTGATAAAAAAAACATGAAAATAATTTTATTTAAATCATTAAATACTTAAATATATTTTAAGTATTTAATTTAAAAAAATTAATTTAATTAAAAATTTAAGTATACATGCGAGCAACAGACAAAAGAAAACTACTTTGTTTTATATTATGTAATAATTGAAGAGAACGAAACTGTTTGTTAAAAATATCTATCTATTTAATTTATCAATAAACACAATCCTATCCTACTTTAAAGCCGCGGGGTACAACTAGTCTTTGCTAATATGTATTATAAAGAAGTAAAGTTTGCGTGTTTTTTAAATTGTAAGGGGTAATCTCGGGATCTACTGAACCGATTTTAAAAATTCTTTCACCAATAGAAAAATATTATAGGAGACCTTTATTAACGCAATACAACCCAAAAAAAATATTTTTGGAATTTTTGACTGTTTGTTTGTGCACGCTAATCTCAGAAACGGCTTATCCTATCTAGATGGGGTTTTCAATGATATATTGTGGTAAGCTTCACTTACCATTTAGTGTTTAATTCATGTCAATCGGTTGATAAATAAAAAAGTTATGGCAATTTAAAGAATCACGTTGAACTCGCTGAACGTTTCGCTGAGTCGCGGGCACAGCTAGTATTTAACAAAACCTTTTTAAATAATTTGCAGATTCAAAGCGCGCGTGGAAGACAAGAAAAACAAAATCAAAAACTGGCTTCGAGACACGCTACAGTCACCGAGTTTCATAGAACTAGCGAAAAAGAAACTACGAGAAGCCGGTTTGAACGTTCGCAAGCATTTTCGAAGGACCGACGTTGACAACCACGTTATGGATGAAAAAACTATGGACGATATTAATCTATCTAATCTTATAAGTGAGAGAATTCTTGAAACTGATGAAGAGAATGAATCTGAAGTTCTGCTACGGGCGTTGGCGATGAAAGAGGTGATGCTGGATGATGATAAAGCTGATGATGAGATGGATAGCGATGAAGCTATCGAGGCGCTTGTAGCGTATATTACTAAGTAAATTGTTGGTGTTATTGGCTGTTTTATTTTTTCTTAAATGAAGTAAGAAAATAAGGGATATTATGCGTCTGCTTTTCTGTCTTGATAAATTATATAAACCTAGAAAAATATTATTTACGTTACGTGTGCTACTAATTATAATATCATTAAAAAAATATTATACATACAGACAGATTGAGAACCTCCTTTTTTTTAAAGTCGGTTAAAAAATATTGAAAGAATTATTGAGACTAATTAGTTTTAAATAAAATGCATTGTTACTTCATTGATATCAGATTAACAATATTGACAAAAGCGCCATCTGTGGGTTACATCAAATACTAACATAACTTGTACAGCAGTTTCAATTTAAAAATAGAAATGATTTCTTTGTACTATAAGCAGATGTCGCTATAAACAATCTTTTGTTTGGTTTTGGTTTATTAACATATAATAATATTATCATCTATCTCTTACTTAATTTAAACAATATAATAGATGGATTCAAAGCTATGTAACTTTTGAGAGAGGAATGCGGTATAATATTTTTAAAGTAGATAAAACCGTTTAAAAATCAAAACTAAAAAACAATGCAGTTTTAAGAACGAAAAATAGATGTCGCTACTAGCGCCTAGCAAATGAAATAGCTCTAAGTAAAATATAGTGTAACTGTATTAAACTTTGGTACGCAGTAAATTAATTATTACTATTATAATACATATTTTGAGTTAATGATTTGAAAATAGCGATATTTTAAAAACTTAACAGCTTAGGGAAAATTAGTTCTGTACTGTCCCACAGTAAAACGGCTAACGCTATACACAACTAAACTAATAATCGCTCCAGCCGTTTAGACCTGACGTAAACAACGAACATACATAGTACACACTCACAAACTTTCGCCTTTTTAATACTAGTGTGGATAACGTATTACGAATTTATTAAAATCTAATTAAAATCCGTTCAGCAATTTTAGGGCTACCAATATACAGACGTAGAAACACAAAAACTCCCAAAATGTATACATAACCCTTCCTTATATCTTCGCAGTCGGCTAAATAGGTATTATCGTTTAAGGATGTTATATATTATAGAACTTCTCATAAAATGATATGAACAATATAAATATTTTGATTGACTCACTGATAAGTAGATAACTATAATACAATAATATAAGAAATTGTAAAAAGATAGTGAATTCATTTATATGCACTTTCATGTTGCAGGTATTTTATAAAATCGGCCTTTTAATTAATTTGCCACGTATTATTATATTTTCGTTGTTTTCTTTTTTCAATTTCTATTACTATTTTTTATGGTTTTTTCACTGAAACTTATACAAGTATATTAATTATATATTTATGATAAAATTTTAATTATATTCATGAATTAAATAATTTAACGGTTAAGTCAACATTGCAATAACTTGACTACTAACACAACTGCTTCTTACGCTAAGGGTTATAAGTTCGATCCCGACGCTGAAAAATTGCATTTGTATATTTCTAGGAGCTGGGAGTTGCTATGTATTTCATGAATGTACATTTATATATTATATGAATGTTATTATAATATAATTACATGTAATATACAAACAAACTGAAAAACGGTTAAAAAAATATATTATTTATCAATAAATAGGTCAAATTAATTTTTCCTAGACAAGCCTATGAAAGTCTGAACTCCACGTTGCACTGTAACATATAAAATGCTCCCGTTATCATATTATTTGCAATGCAAACTTTGTGTTGCGGCAAAACTGCAAGATCAGTGCACGATAAAAAATGCATTGACTGATTGCGGGTCAATGACCTGCCCAGCTGAGTGCTGGGTTTAATCCTAAGTCTATGCAAATATTAAGGGAAATATTTATTTATTTACTAAATATTTTTTGAAAATATTAAAGCGATTTAATAACTTTTTCTTACAAAATAATTATCTATTTTATCTAAAATAATTTTGATTAAAAAACGGGACACACGTACAAAGGATCTGAAGGCTAATAATTAACCGACTTCAAAAAAAGGAGGAGGTTCTCAATTCGTCTGTGTGTATAATATTTTTTTTTTGTATAATTGTATTTCTCGTCAAAGAAACAATGACTATTTATTTTATTCTGTCGTTGCAGAGACAACAGAAAACCATGAAAAGTAAAAGTTTTAATTGCTAACACATTACACAGCTCATGAGTCATGAGATATAGTTTGAGGATAGACAGACAGACGGACATAATGTTATAATATAGAGGAGCTTTAAACTTCTTTTACTGGAACTTCTTTTTAAGTGATGTAAGCTTAGCTTTTCGATTGTTACGGCGATATTCCCTTACCATCAGACAAAAATTCATTTAGTTAATAAAATAAAATAAATAAAAGGACTTTAATTACGAACAATATCACAACATATGTAAGTATAGAGCAAAGTTCCCGGTAACACTGCATTTTATATGTGCTGGCGTTTCTCTTTCCATCAGGAGTGCGTCCAGCTCGTCTCACCACTTCGTAGTATGGAAAAAAGTACTACCCACCCGGGCTTCGCTCGCATACATCTAATAAAAAGAAACCATATGGGAATAGGTTGCGTAGTTTTTTTTTTTTTATATATAACATGAAGAGGGGAGACGAGCTGGACGCACTCCTGATGGTAAGAGTAACGCCAGCCCATAGCCAATGCAGTGCTACCCGGAACTTTGCTATAAAGCCCAACTCCGGGCAGGGTGCACTACACCGACGCTCCCCACTTTGAGTCGTCAGATATTAAGACTTATTAGCCCAGTAATTTCACTGGCTACAGTGCCCTTCAGACCGGAGCACAGTGACATTTTCACGTAACTGTTCAGGCGGTAGAATGTCTGGCACTGTGGGGGTACCCACCCAGTCGGTCTCCTGCGAAAGAGACCTACCCCTGGTAAATTTAAGGATTTAAACATACATAAGGATTGAGAAAGCGCTTTGTTTTATACTAATAGTGATTAGTAGTATTTACGGCCAAATACTCATACGCAAATTAAATTTAAGCACGTGTTCAGACTCGTTATTTTGACAGAATTGTATGGCGAACTGTCTGATCGGACCGGCTTAAGTTGTTCTTAAATTTAAGGTGCGTTTCAATATTCCGGCATTAGTCTTTTAGAAAGATCTTCTTAGCAACCAAAGGTGCAATCTTTCAAGCAATAGACAGACAAACATTCAAACTAAATACTGTTACACAAAGCCCGAAGAGTGATTGCCCGCTGAAAGATTATTCACATTTTATGAAAACGTTTTCAGACACGTGATGTTTATTATATATTATATTATCTATTGAAATCATTAAACTAATTTTGATGCATCTTTAGATGTAAGCATAGGATTTATGTTTAGAGATTTCACGAATAACAAAACTAACAGAACAATCTTACATGAGATGGACAATATATTACGTAGTTTAATATATATTTTTCATGTCTTTTTATAATATAAGAGGCAACCGACATTATAATATATATTTTTTTTTTGCAAGTAAATTTTTTTATAAATATCTTACGGAATAAAAAAACTTGGCTTTGACTTTAACTTTTGTTTATCAAAAATTACGCGTAGGATAATTTTTGATAAACAAAACTTACTAGCTAACCCTCGTAGACTTCGTTCACGCTGTACCTATCCTACCTATAACCTTATACCCTAAACCTACTTTTTCTCTCCTTAAGAACTATCCTCACACTTAAAGGAATGATCTAAAAAAACTATTTAAATCGGTTCAGCTGCTCTCGAGCTATGCGCTTACAAACATACTTGGCGATTCATTTCTATATTACCTATTATTTTAAAACTATTCGAGCAAACAATTATTATTACCTAAAGATAATTTAAACAAGCTTAGAGAACTTTCCCCTGAATCTATTAAAAATTGTATGCAAAAAAGTAGTGTGCATTGAAGCGATGATGACGCAAATTGGCATCTTTTGGCAGATTTGCCAAAATGGCGGAATGTGGGCTAGTGACATAAAAGGGAGGAAGTGATCGAATGATTTGGCATGCTCTTGCGTAAAACTGGCTGCAATCTTAGATACTATATACAGGGTGGTTGGAAACTACTCTCATTGTTAAAACATTTTTTTAGATGTCAAAAATTTTTTTATGTATGTTTGGGAGTGAAGATATCTCCTTTAAAGTTAAATAATGTGTATTTTGTTAAATTAACTGTAGTTAAAAAAAAAACGAAAAAAGCAATAATATAAAAGGCCGGCAACACACTCGTGACATCACGAGTGCTCATGGGCGGCGCTGATCACTTTCCATCAGGTGACGCGCCAGTTCGTTTGCCCCCTATTATATAAAAAAAAATAAACAATGTTATTCAATCATTTAGGTAGTTATATCAAAAATATGTGGTCTCACGTTTATACAAGAAATTAATCGATAAATAAAAAAAATATATAATACTCGTAACAATTTTGCTTACTACAAACCATAAATTACAATTAGGAATTAAATTAAGTCATATTATTATAATATTATAATTGTTATACTAGCTAATATTAACAGAAACACGCTGTATAAAAATCTACGTTCCGGTCTAGTTGCGGAGTTGCCGACAATCGCGACTTATATAACACCCTGTAGCAATGCCTTTTTATGGCTATCTGATTGTCCACTTATAGTCTAGGAGAACATTTAAGTGAATGCGCTTTTTTATTTATGATTTTCATTTCAGATTTAAAAACTTTATATTACAATTGAAAGCGCGCAATCTTATACATTTAAAAACAAAGTTAGACTTTATTGTATTGTATATTAATCTTAAATGTTTCTTGTCTGTATATACATAATATTGTGTTTCTATACCATGAACTTGAGATAAATAAAGATAAATGAAAGCAATAATATCCGCTCATTCAAAAAAGGAAAAATTAATAGGCTAATGAGAAATTTAAAATACGATTTTTATTATATATTTCTGCCTAATAAAAAAGATACCACCTCTTGCCATTAAATTTTCAAATTAACTCCACAAGGATAAAAATAAAATTAAAAAAAGTATTACTTACTTATAAGTTGTTTATGTGACATAAGTAAAGTATGCTTCAGCTCCTAGACTATAAAATTATTACGTGACAAAGCCGTGTATCCATTTCTCGGCAAAAATAACTGAATCTCTTTGTCACGGCCAGTGCTTGCGAAATTCATTTATTAATTATTATGTCATTGAATTTAAATATCAGTTTTATTATAAAACTTACTGCACCCCGGATTTACCCTTAAAGCTTTTGTTACAGTTTCAATACTGAGATAAAATGTATCCTATATGATAATCTAAGGTCTAATCTACCTGTATACTAAACTTCATTGAAATCCGCTCAGTAGTTTTTACGTGACAGAGCAAACATATGTATGGACTTACATTTTGGCGTTCATAATTCTCGTATTAGTCATAAAAAAAAGTTTGTTGCGCAAAATTTTTTTAATGTCATGATTTGTCATTTTGTCCTTAGTATGAGGATTTTTAGTGTATGTAATGATGATAGAAATATTTTAATTTATACATATAATAAAACGCAACGAGTCGCTGTCTGAGAAAAAATATTATTAACGCAATAGAACCCAAAACAATGATTTTTTGAATTTTTGTCTGTTTGTCTGTTTTTTGTGCACGCTAATCTGAGGAACGGCTTATTCTAGCTAGATGGGGTTTTCAACGATATATTGTGGTAAGCTTCACTTAACATTTAGTGTTTAATTCATGTCAATGGGTTATTGAATAAAAAAGTTATCGCAATTTAAAGAATCACATTGAACTTGCTGAACTGTTGGCGCGGGTTAAGCATTATCAAAAATGCTGCCCAAAGTCACTTTTCTACAATAATAAAATCAGTATCATAATAAAATTAAGCGATTTTAAAATGGCGGTGAGCAGGTGGTACTGTTTTACCACTAATTTCAATTGTATAGAATACTGAGTAAACATTCCGCGAACGGTCTTAGGTGGTCTGCTGATGATTCGTATTTGTCAATGGAATTGTTTCATGAGTAATGACCTGATGTTGTATTGTTTAAAATTTAGTGACATGTAAGACTAGCCGTGCCTCGCGGTTTTACCTGTATAGTTCCTGTTCCCAGGGCAATAACAGGATATATAGTATTCTATGTGTTAATCCAGGGTATCACCTATCTTCACACCAAATTTTAACTAAATCGGTTAAGAAGTTTTTGAGTTAATTACAAACATACTTAGATATATCCTTGCAAAATTTCGCGTTTAAAATGTACTCGTAGTATTAAGATGTCTTTTTTTATTTAACATAATTTTTGTCTTACTAAATAAACCGACTTGTAACTGACTAACTAAAAAGCAAAAAAAAAAACAAATTAAGTTTGCAAAAAGTAATAAATGTTTTCATTAAGTAAATAGAAATTATTATTATAATTTTTAAGTTATTCAGCAGATTCCTTCTTTGTAAAGTCGGTTAATAATATTGTTGTTGAACACTGTACGTATCTCTAAAATAGTTTTAAGTGCGTTAAGCTTTCCAAGTTACACTTTACACGTCAAGTTCAATTAAGTAGTGTCGTCTGAGCTTGTCAAAGCTCAGCTTTAGATAAGGCTTTGGAGGCTGCGGTCAACGACCCGGCCCTGCACGTGGTACGGCTAAGGTGGTATTTTTGATATTTGTGATATTATAAAAGTATAAAAAATATATCTTAATATTTTTTTATGACGAGACGTTTATATTTAATTAGCTTTGTAGACTTGAATTGAAGATTTTAAACTCGAACATCATTGAAATCGACAAAGCTATTTTTGAGTTATAACTAGAGCAATATTCTTTTATTATAAATATGTCAAAAAATAATGACTCATATAAAGAAAAAACTGAACCAATATATGGGAATTGTAATAATTTACTTTTTGTGAAAAATCCATGCGGAGCCGGGGCGTCCTGCTAGTAAATAATAAACCGTACAAACAAATAAAATTTAAATATATTTGTTTTTGTTCAGTTTCTTCCTACCTCTGTTGTGTATAATTTAAGTTATTTACTTTTCATGTATACATCTATTGTTTTATTTTTTAATAGTTAGTCGCTGTCTGTTTTAGGAGCCACTGAAAATCAGTATTGAAGCTGTTCAAAGCTCCAACTCATGATAAATGGCATTCTTTCTCCAGAGTAACACTGTTATTTTCCTATCTCCTACGTGTGTTTGTTATTTGTTTACTTGTCAAGTGTGCATTATACTTCTTTATCGAAAATATTTTTTTCTTTCAAACAAACAAACTCTTCAATGTAACTATACATATATAAATAAGTCTAAATAAAATTGAAAGTTATACGAATCTATGTATGACATTTAAAATAATCATTCACCAAAGATGAGCCTTGCGTCAGCCTTAAACAACTTTCACTCCTATTATAGATGGTAATATCCTTTAAGGCTTAATATCATTGATATTATATAACATAATAGATATGTTATACACCTACTAATCAACCGAAAAAAAGTGTTCCGCTCAGCAAATTTTATATGAAAATCCACGCGGACGAAGTCGCGGGCAACAGCTAGTTATACTATAAACGCATATTATTGTATTGAAGAAATTACCCTTGGTATATTGTTTCTTAACGCTTACAGGAAATTCGTAATGATTTTGTTTCTTGTTATAAACATTAATTTTCTTTTTCAGTATTTTACTTATTTATTTTAAAGCGAAAGTTATAGCTATTTTTCTATCAATTGTCACAGCGTGTAATAACGGTGAAAATGATGAAAATAGCCTGCCTTTAATAATAGTACAAATAATTTTACAATTTGACAGATTTAATTCGAAAGAATAAATTACCTTACTTAATTAGAAATACCTTAATATTTACCATAAATTTTACGAATCATTCATACTGATTGATATTGTATTCCCACTTATATCATAAATGCGTCAATTTAGAATGTTTTACGTATACAGTGGATGACAAACAATTTAAATGAAATTTTCCATACTATAAGTCCCAAAATTAACGCATTGGACATTTTTAATCCCGGAATTGCAGTAAAATTGAAACAACGCGAGTAAAACCACGTCGCGCGACTAGTGTACCAAAATTGTATCTAACAAAAAAGCAGGAGAAATGCCCCGAAGCTGCGCAGGCGCCGACAAATTCCACTGTCGCTTTTAGAGCTTTTTTCCGACGCAGCCTTGAATATTTGGCCTTAGGAAAACTATTGAGTCGATTGTTAAGAACAAAATATTTTATGTCAAATAACTAAATAACACTTTTTATAAAATCTGTATCTCTTTGTATGTATTTGTTAATATTAGAACCATATTTTTATCTAACATTTAAATATTATTAAATATAAATTGAAATGAATCACCAAAGAGTATATAACATCAAATAAACTATTCAATTGATTAATATAATATATATGTCGCAGAGTTGTCGTAGTAGTTGTAGTGACGCCGAGGTAGAGATTGTTTGCTTCATGATGGCTCTTTCTTTGTTTCTTAATAAGTAAAACTTCAGGATATCAGAATAACGGCGCATAATCAGCTCGAATACAAATTATCCTACATCATTATTTTCACAGTGCTGACTTTTTTTATATCAGATGAGAATTTATGCCACTCACAATTCTTTTAAGTTTGAACTTAAAAATTCTAATGAATCAAGGAGCTTCGACTGATTAACTAATATTACAAAAGTTTTCACTATCTTGATTATTCTTTTCGTCCATCTGCTCCGATATATATTTTTAATACTATTTTTATGTATTATTACAAAGGCTTATAAGCCTTAGAAGCAACTAAACGAATTTACAAAACTAACGAAAACATAAATCACAAATATAATCACAGAAGTCAATTTCTGTGTAATTTCAGACAAATTTTGTATAGCTGAAATAAGAAGAAAACAAGGATTAAAGAAAAAAAAGGTAAAAACTGTTTCAAATCACCTTATATAGTAATATATTTGTCTCATCTTTTAGTATCATAAATATATAACAAAATCTTTCATACATTGTTCGAAATAGCTAGACCGCTCTCAGAAGCATGTTTAATTAATAGTTATTTTCACGTCAGAATCAAGTATATCTCTATTAACTTAAGCTACTAAGAACAATTATGAACCGTCATAGTATTCCAAATGTACCTACGAATTTTATCACAACCGATAAAAAGGACATTAATCTAATCGGTCGACTCCACAGTTCCTAGTTCCAAAGTGAATGAACTAGATGCAAGATGCACCAGAACTTTCACCGGGGTGAAGGGCCTTAGACCCTGGCCATTGCACTTTTTGGGGAAATGGGAATAAAACGTGTTTTTGTATGATAAAGTATGATGCATGTGACGCGGTGCGACTCTGTTTTTCTTGTAAGGAGTCTTAGTAGCCTTTTAGTGTATTGTTATCTATTTACGACCGCTTGGCGCAGTGGTACCACAACTGCTTTCTGCGCGAAGGGTCGTGGGTTCGATTCCCACACCGGAAAAATATATTTGTAATTTACATTTGTATTTTACTGGGGTCTGTGTGTTGCTATGTATTCTATGTATGTATTTACAAAAGAAAAGTATGTATATGTAATTTATTCCGTTATCTAGTTGCCATAACACAAGCTTCGGCTTAGTTTGGAACTAGATGACGCTGTGTATAAATGCCCTGATAATATTTATTTATTTATTATTTATTGTTATATATAGATACAACATATATGGAGTACGCATAATGCATAGATGGTCCCTCATAATAGGTCCACCGTAAGTGAAGCCAAAACTATATATGTATGTTTAAAAAGCATGTTCTTATACTCATTAGCACGCAGACAAGACTATAAGAAATTTACCTTATAAATAAAATACCCTATAAGTAAAACAATAAGTGTTTGTTTGGTTAAATCGATATTGTATAGATTGTTGTAGCATTAACGTGGTACCGACTTCAAAATTCATAAACATAATAATAAAACTTAATTTCTTTGCCTAATAAAGTTTTTTTAAACCGACTTCAAAATTATAAAATTACTATTAAATCATTTCTATATACTAAATGAAAATACGTATTATTTTGCGCGAAGCAAATTTCTTTCTTGCTTTTTACTTTGAAGTCGGTTTAGTTTTGTTAAAAAATATTTTATGGGTATAACAAGCCTATTTAATACTGTATCTGATACATAAATTTTCAATATCACTTAAGTTAAATCAAGCTTTTAAACATAGAAACATTAATTGTTTATTGTCAATAATTATTATATAATATCAATTATATTAAGCCTTTTGTATTAAGCACTTCAATTCGTTACGTAACGAAATCTAAATAAACTTGAATCGTAATATAGACCTTATTTCATTATGTACGGCTGGGTCTCGTGGGATTGTTCCCAAAGCAATTGAAGCAAGAACTCCTCGCTTGTTCTGATAGCCTAGTACTTTGCAAATTGATTTATGTTGACCTAGTAAAGTAATTAATTAAAAATGTTTTTATTTATATAATTTTAATTGACAATAAATAAATAATAAATAGGTTTTCTTCAAAAAAATTATTTACTAAACTTTACTAAATAAGTATTGATTTCTATGCATCAATCTCCTTAGAGATTTCATTGCCTTAAAGTAACAAGAAGCTTGTCAATCATGTTTATTTACTTTATATACTTTATTAAATTTGTTAAAATAATAAGGAATCTTGTTTTAAGAATTTTTTGTGTCTCTTTTTTATAGGTCGACAACGCATACGCGAAGATCTTTCAAGAAGCGTTGGATCTCTTTTAATGTGGGGTTACCATCATGCAATGGTATATGGACGATGGATGAGCCGGTCTAACAATAATTAATTTTGGATGTTAATAGTGATTTTACTTAAATTAACATAAATTCAATCATTCTATGTATGTTGTGTGTCAAGCATCCTAGATTTTTTTACTGAACGAAACGTGAAAAAATCTCTAATGAGAAATTACTTAAATTACTTGGTACTGGTATGCATGGAAGCATTACTTTGGGAGTACCTTGGTGAAACCTATATATCTATAAATATTAAATCCTAATAATATATGTAAAATATAGGTAGGTACATACCTACTTGTGTAATTTAATATTTTAATATACTTCAAGCAAACAAGAAGTTAACACGTATAAATGGACAAACAGAAAAACACGTCAACAAAAATACATAATATACAAGTTACAAACATACATATTATTTATTATATAATGAGGATATCAAAGTTACTCGTTTAAAAACATGTTTCTATAACTAATCTCAAATGAGAATTTAAGAATAACTAACAATTAAATAAAAAACATGGTTTCACTATGCGATCTTAAGGGAATGTATAAATAAATAAACCTTAAGATGTTTTCCTTCAAGAAAATAGGTCATATAATTTTTAAAAATACTTTTGAAAAAAAAAATTGGCTTTACAATTTAGTTAGTCCTCTAAATTTTTTTCTAATACTGTTTATAAAAGTACCAGGACAACATAATTACATGAAGCTTTCATTTTCATATTCCCTTTAGATGTGCGGGTCATCAAACGCCCAAATCAGTATTTACATTCTATTCTGCTTAGGCGCATACCCCTCCCCCGCACTGCGACGCGGCCTGTACTTTCACTTTTCATTGTAGGCCAAACGCCTTACTTGCATACAAATTTATTTATACATCTTACTCATTCAAAATTGAACCTTATTAACATGGTTAACAGTCTAATATCGCTTGTTCAATTTGCGTTAAATAGAACTTTGTCATCCTTACAAATTGAATTGTAAAACGTTCTACAAGCAATGTGCGTTGTAGACGATTTAGGCCGCAATTACACAGTACTAAGAGCGATTATTGCGTATAAATGTATGGAGTTGAGACGTTTTTAAAATTGTTCTTGGTTATTAGGTTGTTCCGTAGAGATTCGGAACCTTATGACGGTTGTTATGAAATCTCTGTCACGACTGTGTTTTGTTTTTGCGGTTAGAAATCGCGAGTACAAAAAGTGGATCGAAACTTTTTCGTTCTGTAGTTAATTGATTTGGTCCTCAATGCATTTTTAATTTGAAATTGTATTTACTTAACGAAAATTATTAGAACGAAATATTATCACGGACAAATAAAAATATTTTGTTGATTAAAATGAAGCCTCATATAGTCTAAAGAATCACTATTTGATATAGGTTTTTAAGAGTAAGGAAGAATGATAAGCAATAATTATAAATGTAAAATTTCCTTCACAAAAAATGACCAAAAATATACATACATACATATATAAGAATCTCAATTTAAAAACATTGAAAAAATTCTTTTAATTTAAAAAAAACGATACAGGATACAAGGAAACATTATACGTACGAAGCCGTGTCTAAAATCACGTGAAAACATATTTTTGAGGGCACTCAGAAACTGAGATCGACCCACTTTTGTAAGGATGAATCAGAAAAAATCCGTTATACGAAGAGGCATCGTCACACCGATGAGGAATCGCTTTAGAAAATATTACTTAAAATTCTATTAAGATATACATATTTCTATCTATTATGTGTTGCAGTATGCCACCTTATTTTGACTCGACTGCGCGCCACAAAGGAGGGTAATGTGTTCATCAGTCTATGTATGTATGTATGTTTGTTCCTTTGAAGCACTATACAGACTAAACGCTTTGGCCGATTTTATAATTCATACGTCAATCAATTTCTCTGAGCCCTGCAAATGGCATTAAGACATGGAATTAATAAAAAATCAAAATGGCGACCATAAGACGCCATATTGTGAAAATGAAATAAATTATTCCCCTGACTTGGTTACCTGGAAGAAATTAAGTATAAGGCCGCTAGTTACCACAATGTCTTCTTATGTAGTGTTTTTCTAATGTAATGTTTTTTAAAGTGTAAAATGTATAAACCTATACTAGCGAACAGCACCGACTTCACACGCATTAAGCATGTATATGCGTACCGCGAAGCGAAGCCGGGGCGGGTCGCTAGTACGCTACAAAACAATTGACACGAAATAACAAATAATAATTTTAAAATTCTAAAGCTGATTTAAAAATGGACATTACACATCGGTGTAACAGGCGGCCAAATTTATTCGCGGATACGAACCGGATTCAGGATGCGTTCGTTCGCTCCTTTTGCTTTCGTTTTCACTTTCTTCGAAGTTATTATTTTTCAAAACGGGATGACCGTGACACCGTTAACTTAAGTTAGTCATTTACCTAAATATTCTGATTAATATTTCGAACTATGGTGTAATAGGTGACACAGAAGGAAATATTTTAAATCTTGTTATTCGTAGTAATATTAACGAGAAAGTTTGTAAGTATGTACGTATACTTCTGAGAGTAAATATATTCATACAAAAACTATTGAATTGATTTGATTGATATTTGACAAACGATTAGGTAATATGTTTACTTAGCATATAAATAGGAAATTATGGGGGTGAAATAGTAATAGTAATTAATAGAAAATACCTCCTTAAACTCCCGAAATAGAGTTTATAACTAGTTCGGGAGACTATGGGTTCATAGGCTTATGTGTAACAAAAATTATTAAAAAAAAATATTTATTTACTTTGACGCAAAGAAAACATATAATTAAAATATAGGAGTAAATATGTTTTTGTAACCATTTCAAGGTTTTCGTCAAATTTTATATGTAGTTTTATTTTTACCTAGCTGACCCGTGTCCATGCGTTGGGCATAATGTTAGCCATCCTTTTTTATATAGCCTATGACACTCAGCAACAATGTGGTTTTCTATCGGTTCAATAGATTCCGAGATTACCCCTTACAATTTAACGAACGCACAAACTTACCGCTTACCGGGGGTAGGCTAGGCAGGAGACCGACTGGGTGGGTACCCCCACAGTGCCAGACATTCTACCGCCTGAACAGTGATATGCCAATGTCACTGTGCTCCGGTCTGAAGGGCACTGTAGCCAGAGAAATTACTGGGCTAATGAGTATTAACATCTAATGACTCAAAGTGGGGAGCGTCAATGTAGTGCACCCCTGCCCGGAGCAAAGTTCCGGGTAGCACTACATTGGTTATGGGCTGGCGTTTCTCTTGCCATCAGGAGGGCGTCCAGCTCGTCTCACCACTTAGTAGAATAAAATACAAACTTTACTTCTTTGTAATGTTAGTATAGGAATATAGATTAAGGAAAAGTTGCATTAAAAATAAAATTAGACACATCTGTTTTAAATGTCACTCTTTTGCAAATTAAGTAAGTTAGCAAGATTTTAATACAACAAAAACTTAAGCGCGGAATAAGTTGAGAATTTATTTAACTTGACTTACTTCGGGTATTACATAATATTGCGAAACGAATGTCGGTCAAGCGGTTTTGTAATAGAGAAAGGTTGCATAAGTCTACGAGATGGGGCTTGCGACATAGCATAGATTATTTCACAGATACGACACTAGACTACAACCTTAATTTGATATTAAAAGCCTTTAAAGTTCCATTTGTTACCTACATGCAAATGAAACCCTAAGGATGGTAAAACAAGTGATAATATACTAATAAAATTTCAGCACGTAAAAGTAAGAATAATACTTGTTTTAACACAGCGCCATCTAGTCCCACGCTAAGCAAAGATTGAATCAGCAACACCCATGTCCCAGGAAGATGCCTGTGTGGGTATTGAATTCATAACCCTTAGACGCAGGCGCAGAAGGCAGTTGCGCTACCACCACTCCAGTATACAATTGTAGCATAATTTTTATCTCAGTACAGCCTTCCTCGATAAATGGTCAATTCAATAAAAAAAGAATTTTTCAGTTCGAACCGGTAAATCCTGAGATTAGCGCGTTCTGAAAACAAACAAACAAACTCTGCAGCTTTATATATTAGTATAGATTGCCACGAAAGCATAAAACAACGTGTAAAAAAGGCGAAGCTAGAAGCTAAGTATATGTATGGATGTATGTTTGTTATTCTTCATCGCATAAACGGCTGGACCGATTTATTTGAAATTTGGTAAGTAGATAGGTGGTATCCTGGATTAACTCATAAGATACTTTGCATCCCGGTATTGTTCCGGGGACAGGAGCAACGCGAGTAAAACCGCGGGGGACTGTTAGTTTATGTATTTTCACAACACCGTGACGTAATATTACAATTTCTTGTGATTATATTAACTATGATAGCTCACGTACGTTATCGAAGTAAAGACGTGTTTTTTTAAATATACTTTCTTTTCAATGTATTTTATTCCGCAATCAATTTAACGCATGTTTTTTAAATTTATATTTAACTAGCTGTGCCAGCGACTTCGCCCGCGTAGAAAAGTGACTTTGGGCAGCATATTTGAAAATGCCTAACCCGCGCCAACAGACGTTCAGCGAGTTCAACGTGATTCCTTAAATTGCCATAACTTTTTTATTTATCAAACGATTGACATGAATTAAACACTAAATGTTAAGTGAAGCTTACCACAATATATCATTGAAAACCCTATCTAGACAGGATAAGCCGTTTCTGATATTGGCGTACACAAACAAACAGACAAAAATTTCTAAAATCATTGTTTTGGGTTCTATTGCGTTAACAAAGGTCTCCTATAATATTTTTTCTCATATATCTTCCATGTACAGACAGCGACTCGTTACATTTTTATTATATGTAATATAGATATAAAACATTTTTTTTTATATATTTTGTACTCGTTTGTTAAAACTATGGATTTTTATAATGTTTATAAATGGTTTACGATATAGTATAAGTAGTCAAATGTTAACATTATTGGTATAACATTACTGGGCCAATGAGTCTTAACATCTGATGACTCAAAGTGGGGAGCGTCGGTGTAGTGCACCCGCCCGGAGTTGGGCTTTATAGCAAAGTTCCGGGTAGCACTGCATTGGTTACGGGCTGGCGTTACTCTTACCATCAGGAGTGCGTCCAGCTCGTCTCCCCTCTTCTTATTATAAAAAAAAAACATTTAGGCAATAATCACATAGAGATATACCTATAATTAAGGTTTTATGAATAACAACTTTCTTTATTCTGTCATATATTTTCTGCTCTTTAATTTATTACCTACCTAATTTATTTTCTCTTATGTATTTTACCTTTACTTCGGTGATAAAAAGCATACCTTATATCCTTATTCTTTCCCTTTCCGATCTATCCATCCCATTAATTCTATTTATTCTTATCTATCCACCCTTATTTTTCTTTTTAAAGATAAGCTCAACGGATCACTTATATGTATAATACTCATTAACTTTCATCTTGAAGTACTCTATCTGATAAAAAAACCGCATGAAAATCGGTTGCGTAGTTTTAAAGATCTAAGCATACATAGGGACAGACAGACAGCGATAGCAACTTTGTTTTATACCATGTAATGATAATGTTGATCGCTCTATATCAGGAAATCCTCCAAGTCAGTCAGCCTGCGAAATACTTTCAAATATATCTGATTAAAAAACAAACACTACTATTCGCATCTGCGTCTTGATCTTTGCAAAAAAGGGGGGAGGAATGTAGGTTAAAATAGACACTAGCCCCCACCACTTCCCACCTCTGTGAGCCAGCATTCCAATCTTATTGAAAGTAACCATTTTGTTAAAGTAAAGTTGACGCATACTATTTTTATCCGATTACGTTGAAGCTTAAATGACGAGTAATGTTTTTCGTTATGTTTGTATGTTTGTGCGATGTATAGGAGAGTCTAAACTTTTTACCGACTTTAAAAAAGGAGGCATTTTTTGTAAAATCGGACCGGACATAAAAATTATTTCCATTATATTAAGGTATAATTATTAGTACAATTGCATACTGGTGATAAACTCCGACTTCGAACGCTTATATGATGCATGAATTATACATATTCTTATATAGCTTAATATTAAAGCAGAAAATGAAGAAAGAAATCTTTACCAAGCTAGCTTTAAAACATAAAACACGGGACAATTTTAAAATTTATTTTAACACTGACTTCAAGGAAATAAGTCAATTATTTCGCGATGTTTGTATCCTAAGTCATTCTCAAAACACTAATCTATCTTTAAACAGAATTTCATCAAAATCGATTCATTTCAAGTACGCGAACGATGAACATGGTCACATATTTATATGTATAATTATGCTTTATAATATCATCACTATATATTATAAAACATAGTCGCTTTTTCTGTCTCTATATCCCTATGTTTGCTCAAAACTACGCAACGGATTTTGATACGGTTTACTTAATAGATAGAGTGATTACAAGTTTATATGTATATAGTACGTACAGGAGATATCCATACGTAATATTATAAATGGTGTCTGTCTATCTGTATGTTTGTCTTTCTTTCAAGCAAAAACGGTTGGACCGATTTGGTTGCAATTTGGTGTGTAGGTAGGTGATACCCTGGATTAAAACATAGGATACTTTATATCCCGGTATTGCCCCGGGAACGGGAACTATGCGGGTAAAAGCGCGGGACACGGCTAGTATGACATATTTTTTCTGTATGAACGAAGATTTCCCGCCATAGGGCCGGGTGAACGATCTCATGTCATCCCGTGCGCCTGCGCAGAGCATTTATTGCTGTGCTAAGGGCTTCGTTATTATATATAACTTTTGCTCGCGGCTCTGTCTTTGTTATAAAAATGAAACAAAACTTATAATGTAGATTTAATTTATATTTTTCATTAATGTTTTTTTTTTCTGTAATGTGTAAGCTTTTTTAGGTATTTGGCACGGAGACGTGTCCAAAAATTTGTTATAGATCTCATTTTGCCTATTTTGTTAGTAGATTTTTTTTTTTTGTTTAAGAAACAAAACGTTTCACTGGTTCACCATTTTTGTTATTTAATTTATTATCGAAAAATTAGTAATTTTGAGAAATAACATTTTATATTATGCTACTGGTGAATAAATGTTTCATCGATTAATAATGCTAAGTACACTTTTTTTTACTAGCTGTGCCCCGCGAAGCTACTCGCGATTTAGTAGAGAAAAAAATTGCCATTGTACGTAAACATAGGCTATATGTTAATCCAGGATGTCAGCTAACTCTATACGAAATTTTATTAAAATCGTTCCAGCCGTTTAAACGTAAAGGAGTAACAAACTTACACACCACTTTGGCCTTTATAATAATAGTGTTAGTAATAGTAGTTTGTTTCCTGATTAGAAATTGTTGTGTCACATTTCGTATTGCGATGAGAAATGGCTATTTATAGCTTTTGATTGTTTTTAATTATAAAGGAAATGGCATTATCCTCATCTATTGGTAAGCAGTTAATATATTTTTTACTATTATTATGGCTGATACATTTTTTTCAATATCTACAGTTTTCTGTAATAAAATTATGCAGTCTTATTTCGAGCTTTTGTACACCCGGAAGTAATCAATTTTTGGTGAGAAGGCCGGCTATTACGCGTAATTTTGTAATTTGTATTAGTTTTTTTTCTTCTTCTTACCTTATTATGGTAAAATAAAGTGTAAATAAATAAAATTATAAAGAATAAATGGGAGTTACTGACTACTTAACTCGTACTACTGAACCTTATATCACTCCTTTCTGAAAAGCCTTATTAAGTTAGGCTTTGTATTCTTTTATTTTATTGTTATGAAACAATATAATGTATATATATTGTATATTATTAGCTATTAAGCGAAACTTCCGCTCATCTTGTCACTATCATTCCTACTAATATTATAAATGCGAAAGTTACTCTGACTGTCTGTTACGCTCAACAAAACTACTGAACCGATTGTAATTGAATTTGGTACACAGATGGTCTAAAGCTTGAGTAAAGGCAAAGATTACTTATTAACTGGAAAAAAGGATTATAAGGGGGAAATTTCATACGAAAGTCCACGCGGAAGGAGTCGCCGAAAACAGCTAGTAGTAAAAAAAAAACAAACAAAAATATTATATAATAGAAAAGTGCACACTAAAAAAGGTCTACCAATCCACGTGTCCCGCCTATCTCTGTGACCTACTTACACACATAGACGACGCATGTGTGCGTTACTTGATATGCATCAACGTGCATTCAACGTATTCGATGTATTCATGTGTGCGTTTGTTTTGGAGTTAATTTTATATGTGTGCGTGAAATTTTGGAGGAACTTCCTTGTGTGTGTGTAGAATTTAATTTTATATGTGTGAGTGTAAATTGAATTACGTTTTATGTGTATGTGTGTGTTACATTTTGGAAGGAATATTTGCATGTGTGTATTGAATTTTGGAAGCAAATGCATATGTGTGCGTGAAATTGACTCGTTATAAGTTGGATATGTGAATTAAATTGATAGTGTGAGTGGAATTTTTGGAGATTTTCATGTGTATTGTATGCATGTGTGCGTTGGACTATTTTTCTATTATTGTATTCGGTTTGTATTCGCATGGTTTTGATTTAAGCGATGTTATACAATATGTTATATCAAAATGAGAAATAGCTTAGCTTTTTATAGAAAATAAACACTTTTTATTTAATTGCGTTGTTGTAATTATAAAAACGTTTTTCTGTACGATCTCCTATAGCAGATATAAGATTTAATCCTAATCGCAGCTCCCCGCGGTTTCCCCGCGTTGTTCCCGTTCCCGTGACAAGAATATCACTATCTACATACCAAATTCCAACAAAATCGGTCCAGCCGTTTTGCCGTGTAAGAAAGACAAACATACAGACAGACGCTTTCCCATCTATACTAATATATAAAGCTGAAGAGTTTGTTTGTTTGTTTGTTTGTTTGTTTGTTTGAACGCGCTAATCTCAGGATCTACTGGTTCGAATTGAAAAATTCTTTTTTTATTGAATGGACAATTTATCGAGGAAGGCTTTAGGCTACATAACACCACGCTGCGACTAATAGGAGCGACTATATAATGGAAAATATGGAAAAAACGGGGACAATTATTCATCTTTGAGTGCTTCCTTTGCGTGCGCTGCGAAAACGGTTCAAGATACAAGAATAATATTTATGAAAAAATTATTCCTCTTTAAATGATCTAAAATAAAGTCCGCGACAGTATAGGTCTATCTTCTAAGATTGACTCACTATAACATAATAATAGAAATAGATCCGACGGGGACGAAGTCGCGAGCAACAGCCAGTTCATAATATTAGTATGGATTATTTAATGTTATGTTATATTATATTACTGTAAAATTTTAATTATTATGAGGCTATATAATCGTTTGAAAATAAACCCGTTTCATAAATTTAAAAAAAGGTTATGAAGTTTTTTTTTCAAATTTAAATTTAAAATAATAATAAAGAAGTAATAGTAAGTATGACATGTACGTGTGTGTTGTTTCTTTGTGTTACTATGATTTGGATCGAATATTAGTTGACTTTACTCGGGTCCCACACTACACTCGAACAAACAGACAAACTCCTTAATGAGAGGAAATCGAGTCGTTAATTGTATTAGCGCGGGAGAAAGTTCTTTATCAGTATAAGTGTAGGGAGAAATTCCGTTATTTTAAATTCGTTGTTTTATTTTATGAAGTTTAAATGAGTTTTGGCGGGAATCGTGCGGCGTCTATATGTAATCTCGATTGAATATTCCATTTTTGGTGCATAAAGTGATTTAATGTATGATTGTGATAGTGTATCATGCAGTGAACTAGCTAATAAGTGTCCAAGAAATGAAGAATTCATTTGAGAGCGCTTAGTAGCGCCGTTCCGTTTGCTCCAAGATTCGTCGAGGTTCTTCGTAAAGCTCACTATCACTTTACGAAGGGCAGAACGAAACGACTGACTGACTCTACGAAAGACGACTTGATGACGATTTTACTTGACATTGGCAAAAAGCTAGACGCTAATGCCATAATATATAAGAATGAAAGAAAGAAAGAAGTTTAAATGACGTCAGAACGCATTTCAAAGATATTAAAAGCGTATAAGAAGAATTTAAGGAATATCTACTTATTTTTACTTTTCTCTTTTGTTCTCTTTTGACACAAATCCTTTTCCTTTCCTCTGTAGACGACCACTTGGCGCAGTGGCACAACTGCTTTTTGCGCGAAGCATCTAAGGTTCGTGGATTCAGAGGTCTGGGTGTTGCTATGTATTATATGTATGTATTTATAAGAGAAAAGTATGTATATGTAATTTATTCGTTATCGAGTCACCATAATACAAGCTCTGCTTAGCGTGGGACTGGATAGCTCTAAGTATCCTGAAGTATTTATCATTTATTATTATTTTAAAGGTTGGCAACACAATCGTAGCTTAGCTGTTACACTCAACAAAACAACTGAACCGATTGTAATTGAATTTGGTACACATATAGTCTAGAGCCCTAGAAAAGACATAGGTTACTTTTTAACTGGAAAAAAGGATTATAAGGAGGCTAATTTTATATGAAAGTCTATGCGGATTTATCATTATACTAGCTGTTGCTCGCGACTTTTTTTTTCCATTAGGCTCCTATTAGTCGCAGCGAGATGTTATGTAGCCTAAAGTCTTCCTCGATAAATTGTCTATTCAATAAAAAAATAATTTTCAATTCGTACCAGTAGTTCCTGAGATTAGCGCGTTCAAACAAACAAACAAACAGCTTTATAATATTAGTATTAATATTAGTATAGATTAAAGGAAGGCAACACAATCGTAGCTTAGGTTTGCGACTGTTCATAGGCAGTGGCTGCCATTACCTATCATATAAAAAAATATCTAACAACAATACAGTCAATAAACCATATAATTTACTAAAGGAATTATTTATAAGAACATCGCGTGCAATCGTCGCGGAAAATAACAACCATTGTTGATCTCCTATTAATTAAAAAAATAGATATTCACAAGGCTTCACGATTTCCGGGTACATATTTCCCGGTGTAATACGTTTAGAGGAAAACTAAGACACTTAGGTACTATTAAATCATCCTACTAAGAAAATAAATTTGTAAGTTTTTGAAAATGTATGTATAGACTATGGATGTTTGTTATTATTTCACGAACAAACGGGTAGATCGATTTAGTTGAAATTCAGTATGTAGATAGACACATAGGATACTTTATATCCCGGTATTGCCCCGGGAACGGGAACTACGCGAGTAAAATCGCGGGGCACAGCTAGTTGCCTATAAGACTTTCCTTCAAATTGACGAAATTCTGATACTATTAAATATGTATGTTATTTTGTATACGATAGAGCTTTGTTCTAAGAGACAGATGAAAACAAACCCCTTTTTAGTAGGGAAATACTAGGGAAGGAGCTTGGGTTTAAAATGTATTTATAAAATTCTTTTACGTATTTTTAAGATTAATAAAACTTAATTTAATAAAATTATTTCGATGTATAGAAGATTTCAGATCGAAACGAAATAGATATTATTCTATCGAAGTCGTATCATTCCCGATCAATAGTAACACAAACAAAGAAAAATATCAAAACAAAACTCACCCAGGAATGCAGCTAAATATTTTCCCACCAAAATACTTTGTTCTTTTTTCAAAATTCAAACACAGATGACAGATATTTAGACCTTTATTTTTTTTTATTTATGACAGTTTGAATTTGAATTATTATAACATGTATGTTTCTTTAGTGGAACAGAAATCATAGATTATTCATTTTTTTGACTGAACAATGTAATAATATGTATTTTATTTGGTATATTATTTATCTGTGGAATATTAGCTGTAGTCCGCTGTTTTTCCCACGTTTTGTGAAGAAAAATATTTTTTTTCGTAGTAAAACAAAGCTTATGTGTTAAGCTAGGGTATCTATAACAGACCTGGCAGGCCAAGGGTGTGCGACGGAACACCGGTGGGTTTTAGTCGGTAGTGGCCCGTTTTAGGCGAGTCCGACATAACCGCCTCCTTCTCCCCCGAGGAGGACGCGGTATTCGTAAGAGGATTTCCCCCCGTCAAAAAAAAGGGTATCTATAACAGTGCCCGGGATCCCCACTCACGGCGGCAGAACGATTAACAGTGGGGTTTAGGTCGGTAGAAGTCCGACATAACCCGTGGTCCTTCGCCGAGGTCCATGGGTATCCTATAAGGATTTCCCCACTATAAAAAAAGGGTATCTATAACAACAACAAGATGTCCTGCGAGTATTACGCAATATTCCAATATTTTCAATATATGATAAGATTTTAATAGAAATATAAATGACGAACGGATCCGGGTACAGAGCTTAGCTATAAACACCGAATAGAGGGCCGCAGGGCTGCCCCACAAAACACATCCCACTTTAGAAATTAGGTCGGTATAAATACACTGCACATGCAGCTATTAGGGATGGCAGTTCGATGTTTTCAGCGTTATTTATTTATTTATTTACTTACTAGAGATCCGCATCGGTTTCGAGGTTTTTTTAATATATAGATAGAGTGATTCAAGAGGAAGGTTTATATGTATAATACATGCATAATATTATATATTATAACTATGTGTTAAAAAAACTATTTGAGAATAAGTTGCGTAGTTTTAAAGATTTAAGCTACATAGATACAATTAAAGATACATAGGGATATAGAGATGGAGAAAGCTACTTTTTAGTATGTAGTGATTATTAAACAATATGTTACATTTGCAAAATATAACGCAGGAAAGAAAAGATGCAAGTGTGTGTTTAAAAATAGCATTTTATAGATACAAAAAATCAGTACTAGTATGGAATTTTATTTCTTTTTACATAGAATGCCTCAGCTCATAATTCTGTAAATATTTGTCAACCTGGTGTTTTTATCAATATCGAGACAAAACAAAAGAAATATCTCAATTGTTGTATTCTAAAGATGTTTGGTAAAATTCATTAAAAAAAGATCATGTAATCTTGAACATAGCCTATACATATTTTCAAACTTAACCTTTATAAAAATATTAT